>JAPYYV010035860.1:0-13494 GCA_030522625.1 Copidosoma aretas | reverse complement strand
GGGGGAGAAAAGTAGCGCGCGAGAAAAAATTCATTAGCACACGGCCCGACCTGGGAGTGCAGGGGGGCAACGCGAAGACGACGGCTATCGATTTCCGAAGATGCTGCCGGGTGGGACAGTCGGAGGGGGAGGGTAAAATATCCGACGTCTTCGCGAGTCGATGGAACGGCATGTAATAGTGGGTGTCTCGAGGAGAGGGAAAAAACTCGAAAACAGGAGTGGCTGGCCGATTTTTTACGCTCTCCCGGGGTCTAAAGAAAAATAAGGGGGGGTGACAGAGAGCCCCGGCGAGGGAGAAGCGGAACGGAGATGGCGGTGACGAGAGAGAGAGAGAGAGCGGGGGCGTCATCGGGCTAACGAAAACAAATTACGCCGCCCAAAGACAATGGCGCGGGCGCGTAATTTGAAATTGCGTGAAATTAAGGCTGAAAGATGAGAAGGGGGGCACGGGAAATTTCGCGAGGGGGGGGGGGGTGACGCGCGGGATTGAAAGTAACGTCGCGGCACTTAATTATTATTTTGCTCGACGGGCCGTGAGGTCAAAGGGATAGCCAAAGGACATCCGGAGGGACGTGCGGCGCTCGATCAAAGTGGTGACGCTTGCTGGCGTGCTTTGTTTGTCTTGCCGGCTTCCGGGCCTCTTGTACACTTGCGCTCGCCAACCCATCCGATGATGATACAACTTTGAGCCCCTTGAGAATATAACGGCTCCTGGCTCTTCTGGGCTGCTATCTTATACTGTACGGGAGGACGATAAAAAGGGTACGGAGGGGCCGATGATTACGGGCGCATTAATTGCGGCGAGATGCGTCGGAGGGATTGATTAATTTTGGACTGGGCGGTTGAAGCGCTGCTTTTAATTGTAATTGAAGCTTGGAAAATGTTATAATCTTTTCTAATGAAAAGTACGCTCGGCGCGCCGAAATTGGTAAATTTTGTCGAGATAGCTGCGGTACACCTGCTTGCATTGCTCGAAGTATATTACATTAACGTAAAGTTTTAAAACTGCACGTAAACATTTCTTTGAAATAACACCGAGATCCGATCAACAGAAACATTGAATATAGTAAAACGCACTGCTTCAACATCGCGAGCATTCACAAATGAGAACAGTATTATCCGTACGTACGCGGGGGCCATTTTTATCCCAGAACAAACTCGGGATATCCAGCAAAAATTCGCACGGATGCGGAGCGAAAGGCGAGCCGATGCATTTCAATCGCGCGCGGAGGAGAGAGCCGAAAAAACGCCAGCAGCAGCAGCGCAATCCCGATACTCCATTCCGGGAAATATAGCGCGAGTCGGGCTCGCATCGAGAGCAATCGACGGATCACTTTTGTCCGTCCGAACGCACGTGGAAAACAGGAGGCGGCGATCGCGTCCGACTTTCCCCCGTGCGAAGCGGCGGACGGATCGATGCCCGCTCTCTTTTCGCGTTCGCGCGCGGTCGGGCGGTTCAAAAAACGCACCGATCCGGACGAACATCTCCGCGGGGCGAATCACTTTTTGAAACCATCCATCGATCGTTTCTTCAACTCTGAAAAGAAGAAGCGAGCGCGCGCGCGCGGGAAAAACACTGTGTATATAGACGACGATTATTTACTTTTAATTGCAGCGCGGTAGGCTGGTGTAATTAAGAGAGCGGGGGAGCCCATCGTCTTCTCCTTCCTCTTACCCCCCGTATCTTTCGAGGGAGACCGCAGGCTGCGGTGGTATCTGCCGAGGCGCGCTAATAAAGAAGTTGCGCCCCTGTTTCCCGGGATGACGAAGCGGGATAATTAATCAAGCGCCGAACTTTGTTGCCGCGGCGTCGCCGTCGTCGTGTTTCCGTTCTTCCTGCACGCGGGGGAATAATCGAGTGAGCGGGTAAACAGACGCGAGGAATCGTTCGGATCTTAGTTGGTGGGAATGCCAGAAATTTTGTCAGTGTAGTTGAGAAATTACGGTAAACTTGGATCTTGAACGTCTGATGTTATTTTCACCAATTATAAAACAGTGGTTCTCCTCTTTCAACGAGCATACGAAGTGTTCGCTTTGAATCAATGATTCATCCAAGATTACTGTGGATATTATTGTTTTTTTTAAAACGTAAAACGATTTTCGCGGCAATCAATTTAATCCGATAACAATCGAAAATCGTAGAATGCGCGATGGCACTCTCTCGACCGGGGGATGAAACGCCCGCGGAGGGAAGGAGAACAGGTACACGCGCGCCCAGCCAGTATGGCATCGTATCAGCAGTAGGTATAGGTACCAACGGCAGTATAGCACTGCGGGAAGAAGGAAGCTGCAGCAGAGATAGACGAGAGAGAGAGAGAGAGAGAGAGAGAGACGTTAGCAAGTGAGTGAGAGATGAATTCAAAGAGGCAATTCGAGGGACCACCACCGCGCGTCCCGTCGTCGTTACCGCAAGTTTCCTCAAAGTCGTTCCCGTCCTCCTCGTCGTCGGAAGGTTGAAAATGATGAGATGCAAGAGCCAATGACGCAGACGACTTCCATACCCTCTCGCTCACTTGGCGCAGTCGTCGGCGACTGTAGGTATGCATAGTGTATGGGAGGGGAGGTGGGAGCATATGGCCCGTACTGATACGCGCTGCGCGCCAACCCCCTCGCGTGTCCTCTCTCGCTCCGTTGCGTTCTGTGTTCTCTGCGCCCCTTTCTCTTTCCTATCTTTCGCCTGGGCTGCCGCGGAAGCGCGTCTGTTTGGCCAAGATATTCAGACGGGGGGGGGGGAGGAGGAGGGCGCACGTGCGCGCGATGGAAACTAGACTGTGTGGAGCTGGAGTCGCGTCGCCCCCCTACTCGGGTCTCCGATGATGTGCAGGAAATATTATGCGGGGTACGATGATGATGATGATTGAAACCCGGTCGAGTCGATCCGCGGATTTTGTCAATCGCGTTTGACGGGAAAAATTTCGATTCGTATGCGCAGTTTATGCATAACCGTGCACGCAAGACCAGAGTGAATTGAATTGAATTGAATTGTAGTTTATTAAGATTGAGAGCCTGAGGCTCCGTACAACTATAGCGCATTTAAGATATTACATTTAAGAAATTACATTGAAGAAGTTACATTTACATTCAAGACATTAGTCTGAGCGCCGAGCTCTCTATTTTGAAGCGCTTATGAAGCACGTTTGGGTTTGTCGCTGGAGTCAAAATTATCGTACACGTTAAACAAAACCGAAGAGCGGACCAAACAAAAGTGAGAGTGTTTGGGTTTGTTTAATCGAAAGTAAGTACGAGGGCTCGCCTTCCACATTGTGGTGACTTATATATACGATAAAAGATTCGGTGCGCACATGGCGCAGGGCACGTGTGACCAGAGTAACAGTCGTATAATTAATTAGCCGGATGGAACCGAGGGACCGGGGGGGGGAGGAAAAAAAAAATTTGCCCCCCCCCCCCCCCCTCTGGGCGGCATGAATAATTTTCATGAACACCGCGTGTGCGCAGCGAGCGCGTGACGGGGCTGTATTTATGGATTCGGGAAGCAATCAACTGCGGAGCGAGCGGGGGTATAGGGCGATGTAGCGCGGCGAACGGCAGTTCTTGCTGTTTTTCATGAAACCGTATGCGGAACCTTGGAGGTACGAGGGTGCGCGCGCGCGCGTCGTATCCCCCTTTCGCTTTCCTTCCTCCGCTTCAGCGAAGCGTAATTATCATCGGCGGTGGGGAGGAGAAAAAACTCGGACCGGCAGGCACGCGAAGTTAGCTCCCGCCCTCCGTGTTTTTGCGCTCGGCCATAGTTGGTTCTAGTTGTAGCTGTACCCGTGTACTGGGAACACGTTTGTATTGAAGTTTCGCGATCTGCGCACGTGCGCGCACGCACGGCTGTGGTGACGGGAGGCATTGCGTGCGTGAGAGCGGGCAGGTATGCACGCGAAGGGAAAAAAACGCGCGCGGTTGAAAACAAAAGGAAAATATATAGATCGATGGGAGAGACAACGGCTCTGTTTTTACGTCTCTTTTTTTGCGATTGCAGACAGTCGGGATAGCTTGCGTGGTCGTTTATTTTTAGAACGACAAAATGATGTATGAATGTGTGTGCATACAGTACACGTATAGAATTTTAAAATAGCATTTGTACAGGTGTCAAAAGAATTCGAGATGGCAAAAGGTGGTAACTGGTCTCTCAATAGTACGGACGTTAGCGTTTGTCTATTTTTAGAAACGAACGGTCCGATTACTGTTACTACTATTGTCATATATTTTTTGTTACAAGAAGACGATAATTACTTTTACAATAGAACCGACGATTCACAGAGATTGTAAACGAGAATCAGGTAGTTGATTGTATATACATGCATTTATTTTTGACAAAACATTAAATTTGTAGGACAATTTTTACTAATTGGCACTGCAACTACAGACGCAAGAAATATCCATTCATATCTTTGTATCATCATTTGAAGACCGGGTTCCGGAATATAAATATAAATTTGAAAGAAGACATTGACAAACGCCACGAACTTTGTGCATTATTTATCGCACGTGTTGGTGAAATAAAGTAAGCACGCGCATGTATGAATAGAGGGAGAGAGAGAGAGAGAGAGCGGCTAATGGAGCACACGTTGAATATTTCAACGGGTAGCCGGTACTATTGTAAACAGAAGAAACGGGCGAGGGTCGCGAGCGTCCGATGACTCACCCATAGTGGACACAACGTACTATATACTGCCCCTCGGCTGTCGTTATTCGCACGACACCCCGTACTGCGGCACACGCCCGCTAATAGTCAGTGCTGGAGATGGACACTCAAAGCAGGTATAACTACTACACGCGGGACCGCATGAAATGAAATTCTGCCCGAAAAGAGCTGCTGTCGGTCGGTCGGATTGCGGTTAGCGCGTGCAGCACGTAATTCCGAATCGAACGGGACGCCAGCGCCTCGAGCTACAATAAATCACTTTCGTTCGTTCATTTTTTGTTCCCTCTCTCTCTCTTGAATAAAAGGGGAAATTTATGGTTTGTCATGTCCACGTTCGTTCTCTGATCGCGTTGTTCGCAAATTTTTATGACGCTCTTTCTTTTTCATCCACTCGTCCGTCCGTCCGTCCGTCCGTTCGACGCTTTTCAACTTATTCTCCCGGGGCGCATGTTCGAGTGCGAATATGTAGCGGGTATCCATCCCTATTTAATACACGACAAATGGGTTCAAAGTGAAAAAATCGGCTGCAGGATTTTATTGTTGGTGTCCACGATTTTTTTTCGATAAAAAATATACTGGATGTGCATACACGAATTCAAAGTGCTGTTTGTTTTAACAGTTTTCAGTGTGTGATGAATTCGATACTTGATATTGGAAATGAAATATTGGTACTATACTCCGTTCGTTCAACTCAAATAAAGTTATACAATGGATAACATCGTGGGATCTATATCGCGGAACAAAATGTTTCTTTGATATAACTACAGAGACTACAAATAACGAGAGTCACAATTTGTTTACTAATTTGCCAGTAAATTTAATTTTTCTCTCATTTGCTTTTAACACGATTAAAAACTGAGAATAAGGAAAAAAACATTTTCCAAGAAAACAGAGAGGATTTACAGTACAAGTACGAGGGAGGGGTGAAAAAAAAAAAAAAAAACTGCGGGCATAGTGACCGTTAGCGAGCGGCGTGGGATGAAAAAAACTACGTAAGTGCTCCTTGAAAATCGTACGAGTGGGGTCGCAAACAAAAGGGAAAGGTTAAAAATACGCCACACTTTTCAAAATTAAATGCATGATACGCTTTGAATAAAATTACTCTCCAACTCATTTGGTTTTTCTAAATTTTAATATTTACTCGAACGGAAAAAAAGAAAGAAAATCTGACAAATAAAACAGAACCCCCCCCAACCCACTCATACCACTTTGAAAAGACAAAAACTCCGTACACAGCAGCGGTAGTAAGTACCATTCATCTGGCACCTTTCATTATTCAAGAGCGGCACCGCTTATTACCGCCATTAATTCAGCCGCAGCGCTCCGCAACGCGTATACTATAATATACTCTACAGATATACTTCGACGTAACGCCCCCCCCCCCCTCACTTCCCTCGCTAGCACCGCTCAATTTTTATTTAGCTCCCCTCTCTCTCTCTCTATTCGCAAGCACGGCTCGCGCATGTAAACGACCGCGTAAAGCTCACGCCCACACAACAGCCCCTGCGACACACACACTCGCATCCACCCACGCGCGCACACATTGTACAAATGCAGGGGCGCTCCCGAACGATGCTTCTCTCTCTAATCATCGGGCGATTTTTCCACGCGCCCGTAGAACGCGGAAATTCCATCGACCGTTGCTGCTGCTGCTGCTGCTGCTGCTGCTGATGTAACGGCGAATTAGCAGATACGCTCTCTAGCCTCGTTATCCCCTTCGTCGGGCGCGTTCGGCGCTATTGTCCGTCCGGGGGCCAATTATTCAAGTGGATTTTCGCGTTTTCACCGCTGCACGACGTAACGACCCAGTGGCCAATGGACGCTTGATTTTGGCTCTGCATCGTCGATAAGACTGTCGGGCTTTTGAAGCGAATCGAAGCTACCGATCGTACTTTGCGAAAAAATGTTTAACCGCGTCGTTGGGAGCGATGACCACTGTAGAATAGAGCCGATCGCCGCTTTTTCCCCGTAACAACAACACGTGAGAACGGAGGCGACCGACGAGCAGTAGCCGTGACAGGAAACAGGGGGAGGAAGACGATGACGCCGGAGCGCCGCCGCTGCTGCGAGTGTGTAAAAAAAAGTGGGGGATGGCGGGCCAGCGGGGGGGTGGGGAGAAGAAGAAACGAGGGGAGAGGAGGAAACAGAGTACAAGCCGGAAAATCATTCTCCTTTCTGGGACAACAGTGGCGATCGGACTATAGGTGCTGCTGCTGCTGCTACAGCGAGGCGAAAAGGGGTAAGGAATAGTAGTAAAAAGCCGGGGAGGGGGGGGGGGATACTACGACGACATGCTCCATCGTCCGTGGAACTGCCGTAGCTCGTTCCTGGGTATGTGGGTCGTCCTTCGAACGAGTGGTAGGAAAGAAGAAAGAGAGTACTGTAATGGAACGCGTTTCGGGAATCACCCCGTGCGCGGAATAGAATACACCCCCGGAAATTCGTCGGGCCAAATACGAGCGTTTCGCCTTACCCCGCCTCCCCCCTGCCTTTTTTTCCCTTCTGTTTTCCTCCCTAACACGCCGTATGGGTCGAGATGGACGGGGACGAGGGCAATAACAGCGATCCCCGAAGAGGGTCCGCGCAACACGGAGAGAACGCAGGGTGGGAAGTAATTTTTTGTCCCCCCCCCCCTCTCGCTCCTTTAGGGGGGGGGGGCGATCTTTTCCTCGTCCCGCGAAGCTCGAGAGTGGGTATACGTATATGATACGTCTGGCGGGGAGAATGGAAAATCGAAGGCCGGCCGTTACAGGGGGCCCGAACGACCTGATGCTCGTCTCCCTCCTGCCCCCCGTTTTTCCAGACGGGCAATGGAGTCCGCCCACCTAGATGGGCTTACACCTACCGGGAGTCCTTTCCTCTCTCGGGTGAATCACGACGGAGCTACTTCCATGCCTCCCCCCCGCGTCCGAGTGATGTCTCTTTTTCTCGAAACGCGATACTGTTAAAAGAGGCTATACCGTCGGCTATTATTATCATTGTCATTGTTAAGATTAATTTTTGCTTTTTCACCGGATAGAACAGACCGCACGCACGAGCGAACCGACCAAAAGTCGCGCCGACTTGTGTGCGAGTCGCTCGAGAGAAGAACCGAAACAAAATAAAAAGAAGTAGGACAAACACGAGCGCACCGGGGCACTAATCGATGCGGATCGATTAGTCGGGAGAGTAGTGGGGGGGTGGGGGGGGGGGGCGGCGGGGGGGGGGGGGGGCGCCGGCCCCCGGGGAGGCGACCCCCGGTGGGGGGGGGGGGGGGAGGCTCCCGGGCCGTTTTTCTCCCCGCACCCTCTCTCCGATGTTTGTTTTTC
Source organism: Copidosoma aretas (assembly GCA_030522625.1). NCBI lineage: Eukaryota > Metazoa > Arthropoda > Insecta > Hymenoptera > Encyrtidae > Copidosoma > Copidosoma aretas. Next base: position 5,535 of record JAPYYV010035860.1, on the reverse strand, counting down.
TCACTGCCGCACCGCAGCAGCCGCCGTCCCTCCTATTTTCTCACGTCGCATCCGAGATGCGATGAAACGCGATTCGGCCCCGATGGCAGCCGGTACTTATCACGGCTGCCGTTCCATCATGCGTATACAGTTCATCGGGTTGGACAGGGTGTACAACACGTCGTCAGCTGCCTCGAAATTATGGGTCACCCCGGTTTTTGATGGTACGCGAGGCTTCGCTGCTCTATGGTCGTGCAGGGCTCTACTTTTGCCTTTTCGTACGTTTCGAACCAGAGGTTTGCGAAATAAACGAACGAAAATTCCATCCACCTCGATCCAAGCGTACGGACCACGTCATACATACAGATCCCCTCCTAGTCCTGCGAGCGCATATTCATGACAGCCCATGCATGTATAGCTGCACGTGAAACGGGCCGAGAGCTATACGCATAATATCATCTCCAGGGGGAGTTGGTAAAGGGGTCGCTCAAATCTGACCGTGCGAGGATGCGTTGTATGCATGCTGCTGCTGCTGCTGCTGCTGTCGGCCGAGCAGGGGATCGCCAACGTATGCCACGCGGAGAAGATTATCGCTCGGCGTGACGTTGAGGGGAGAAGGAGGGAAGGAAGAGGGGCCGACGGAGGAGGATGGATAATGCACGGGGTTATTGGGTCGACGTGCACAGTGGGACCGGATTTTGGGGGTCCGCGGAGAAGGGAGGGGGTTCACCCCCCCCCCTCCGTACAGTATCCGTACCGTTTGTACGCGCTGAACTGATACGGGAACAGCTCGACGCGGGACGCGACGAGTTTTATTTGTAATAATAACCTACTGCCATGGAAACAGATACAGCAGTACCCACAACAGTGAACTTGCGCAGCAGTAACAGAAGCAGAGCGGGGGGAAAACGCGAGTGAGCCGAGGTATCATGGTATATACCCCAAGCTAGGTATACAGCTCCCGATAACGACGCGAAAGCGTGACTCATGACTCTCGGCGCCAGGAGAGAGAGAGAGAGAGAGAGAGAAGGAAGGTACTATACCCAACCCTCGCGCACCCCTCGTTCCTTCCCAAGTGCACGCACCATGCTTTTCGCCGAAACGCTGCACTTTCGTGCAATCCATGCCGCACACCCTCGCCATCACCCCCGTTCAGTGTTATACTTTGCTCGCGCAAGCTAGCCGTATTATTATACGCGAAGCGGTCGGTGCGTGCGTTCGGACGATTTGGGGAAAAGCTGGGCATTGTATACGCCCCTGTTTTATGGGTTGGTAAGCGAATGCCTTATAGCGAGTCTTATCCGTGGGACACGCACGACGATCGGCTCGCGCACTTACGTAGACTCCAAGGGGAAGAGAATACCGTAATGCCGCGCTATTAGAAGCTTTTACCTATACTTACACGAGGTGCATCATCTTCAAAGGGATCACTGTTGCAGGACACTGCCCGTTTTACTTTCATGTGAATTTTAATACACGACCGACAAAATGGCGCTAAATGGGGAAAGAAGAATACACCCGGCGAAAGTTGATCGAGCACGTGTTACATGCAATAGAGCTTCCCCAAAGTTCTCGCACGTACTCGCGAAAAAATTCGAAGGGCTCTCTTTCCTCCCTGCTCGGTTTCCTCGGTGTTGCGGGACACGTTTTTCGGCTGTAATTTACGACAGTTTCGAGGAGGATCCGCACGATTACCGGAGCGTCCGCAAGTTTCGATCACCCCCCCCCCCCCCTGCTCGCCGCGTTCGTCCATACAGCCCCGTGTTGTTTTCCAAACTAAAACGGACACGTTCTTTCGGAGAGTAGAGCAGCCACCTCGGCGTATCCGCAGCTTTTAATAATAGTCTCCCTCCGCACACGCGACTAATCGTTTGTCAATAGTTCGGCGGGAGAGAGAAGCGTGAATTTTACGTAAGAGGGGGAGTACACACGAGGGTGGAATACAATACACACTGCTGCTGTTGTGGCCCACTCCCGTAAAGAATTGTCCCTACGTGCGGTCGGGGGACGCGTAATAAGCGAATCCCCTGTGGGGCGAGAGGGTGTCGTTAACATTCTGGATGGACTTCCGAATTTCGGACGACCGACGGGGGGAAATTCCATCGGTGATTCATCGCGTTCCGCCGAGGAAAATGAGGAAGAATTTAATCATGGACGCGCGGAGTTGCCCATGATTTATGATGAAACGGTGCAGGTGGCAATGAAAATTCGTGCCCCCCCCCCGCCCGCGAGCTCTGCGTTTTCCGCGATCGAACGCGGAGCGATCGGGGAGTTTGTGCGTGTGTTACGTGGGTGACGCGGATAAATCAAAAGAAACGCGCGAACTCGGGTCCGAAAGACGCTTTTTCCGGGGGGAGCCGAGCGTGAAGATAGCCGCGGAGGTCGCGCCGTAAATCCCGGCAGATTCGGCGCGCGTTTTTCATCCCCGAACGGGGGGGATTTTTCCCAACGAGTCGCCTCCGCTCTTCTTCCCCGACTCCGCCGTCCGTCGCGCGGGCTATCTCGGCGTCCCCGTGCGCGCGGCGGTATAACGAGCGGCCCGGGAGACGGAAAAATCCCGGCTCTCGCGTCCGCTGCTTTTCTTGACGCGCTGGACGGGGGTGGAGTGGAACTTTTAATGTTTTTAATGACCCCCTCCCCGTCGAGTTCGCGGGAGCGAGTTGGTGGGTGGGGTCGCTCCTCGCGCGTGCCCGGCTGGAGGAAAATAATTGCTCGGGGATGACAATCGGGCGGGGATGCGCGCGAGTGTGGCACATGGCCTCTTCATCTTCCGAAAGGTTTGCGGCACTCGGGTCTCGACCGTACGAATCATCCCACAATGGAGCTAGACGACATTACGTACCCTTTTTTTGTCTCCGTCTCGGAAAACGCCTCGTGTAAGTTACGGATCGACGGGCCGCGTGGCGGCCGAGATCTTTCGCGACCGATTCGGAGCTGAGTATACATCCGGAGCGTAACTCACGTCTCCGAGTAACGAGAAAGAGAAAAAGACGCCCGGGGATTGCCAAGTTTACCCCGGTAGACGGGCGTAACGAGCACAAATCGAACGCGAGCGCGCTGTCCGGTCAGCACGTGCCCGCGACGAAATAATAAAAGGAAAAGAGTCCCCGGTCGAGCGGACGAGGCGGGATTGGGGAGCAAGGGGGAGCTCCGAGTCCGGGCGACCGAGGTATTTACGAGCGCGAGGGGGGACTGTATATCGCGTCCGCGACGCGGAGCTGCTCGTATATAGCACAGGCATTAACGTCCAGTTGTATACCCCGTACGACGCTCGCCTCGACGCGCCGGCGCCCCCTTGGCGGTTTTTCTGTGGGGATGAGCTTCTGACGAGATCGCCGCGCGCGCATTGGAAGAGGGACGGGGAGGATTTAATTGTCGAAAGAACCGAGCGTTAGAATCAACGGGGAGCGAGCGATGAGCCGGGACATCAGAATGCGGGAGGGGTAAAAGCGAGCGGAAACGGACGCGCGGAGAAGCATCGGCAGCGGCCGAGCGACGGGGGCAAAAAGTTGAGCGGAAAAAGAAACGTGTATAGAGACGGAGGAGGACGAGGAAGCGAAAAAACGAGCGTCGGCGTTACGGGGAATTAAAAGCGGGGATATAACCGTGAGCGTGTAGATACAGGGGCTTCGAAGGAGCGAGAGATAGGGCCGGGAGGGGCTTTCGGGCTTTATTAAGTCCGACCGCGTGCCCCCCCACCGCGTCTTTCTCCGGCCTTATCTCCGCAGCGACGACTTCTTTCCGCCGCTGTACCCACCCCCGGCTCCTCTTTTCTTTTCATCCTCTACCACGGCTACCCACACGCGTGTACACGGAGGCCCGCGCGCGCACCGTAAATTCATATCTCGAATAATTTTCGCCCGTCCTTTCTCTATTTCCCGCAAATGTTGGCCACCGGCCATCAGGCGCTGTCCATTCTTCTACTCCCCGCCCGGCGGTCTCGGTGTACATTTTACACCGTATACCGCTCTCTTTCCTTCTCCCCTTCCTCCTCGCCCTGGAAGCTGCCGCTCGCCTCCTTCCGCCCTTCTCGCCCATCACCGAGGACGCGCCGCGGGGAGCCAAATGGCGTCATGAAATCCAAATGTCCCCTCCCGCGCGCGCGACGAATTCACGGCTGACGAGAGGAACGCGCGCGCGTTTGACCCTTTTTGCGATCGCGCGCGCCGAGGGGGGTTTGTTGAAAACAAAAAAAGAGTTGCCGATCGTAGGCTGAACGATTCCGGATCGCCGCGGCCGTCCGACTAATTTCGGGCCGTACTACTCGCGCGCGCGAGGCGGCACCGAGGACCGACGCAGCGGCGGGGAGAAATCGAGGGGGAGGGGGGCGGGGGGGAGTTTTTCAGAGCGCGCGCGTGTGTACACACGATAAGGAAAAATAAGGCGTCGAACGGTGTGTATATATACACGGGCTCACGGCGTACGGAGTTATGAAGTATGCATGGGCGTCGCTATCTGCGGCTCGGTGTACGGCAGCCGGCTGGAGGTGATTTTCTCCCCCCCACCCCCGCACCCATCCACGACTCCGGTCAAGAGCCTTGAAACTGATCAAAGTTTTCCCGATAAGCCGTGATTTGAAATTACTTATTTATGCGGCATCGATTGGATCCCTCGGCTCCTCTCCTTCTTCGCGTCTTCTTCTTGTTGCGCGCACCGAAAATTAACGACTTTGCGGTTACGCGGCGGGAAAATCGGGACGAAAAAGAGATCGGGAGGATAGTGAGATGTTGCTGCGGGAGTTAGGGGCTTGTTTTCGTTCGGCCTTTTTCTTTTGATTCTCGTCGCGCTACCTTTTTTCTCCGCCGTGCAAAAATTTATCCTACCAAAGCCAAAAAAAGTAAAACACGAATTTGCATATTTTATTCTCGTGCATAGCTATTTCGTAAGGACGTTGTTAAAAATGCGAGAGATTATGGGGACGCGGGCAAAAGAAAATAGAAGAGGGAGGGGAGAGAGAACGGATGGCTGATATTATACTCTCCGCGTGAAAACTCGCCCCGAGAGCGCTGTAAAAACAGATGTCGCTCATCCCTCCTCTTTACTCTGCCATGCATATCAAGTTGCACGTACAACAAGCCGTTACTCGCGCGACGATTTAATCACGCTGGAACACACGCACACACATATAAATATACCACTATATTAATACGGGAAACAAAAATGTGTACTCGGAGAGGAAAATCGATGGCAATGCCCAACCAGCTGCTCGATAACCTACTAACATACTCGAGCACGCACAAAGCAAAGACACTCAACAACTCCGCCACGCACAAAGATCCGACGGCTCCGTACGCTTACTTCTAATTTCCCTCCTACCCTCCCTTCAATCCTGCCCGCGCCAGCCTTCCACTTTCTTCCCACTCAAACGGAGTCCCGTCATTTTCTCCACCCAGCAGCAGCAATACCGCGGAGCCACCCCCCCGTTAAACCTCGAGCGAGCGCGTGCCCTCTAATCTAAATTTTTTCCACTCGCGGCGGTGGCGCTCCGGCTGAAAGGGAAAAACTCCCGCGCCGCACCGCGAAGCGGAGAAAGCCCGGCCGGCATTCACCGGGAGC
>JAPYYV010035859.1:0-12990 GCA_030522625.1 Copidosoma aretas | reverse complement strand
AAAAAAAAAAAAGTTTCGCCCGCGTACTGCATTACGCACTGCATCGCACCTCGCTCTTACGTTTCAAACGCGCCCGCGGCATCATATTATTCACGGCCGCGCGTGCCTCTCTCTCCGCGGCACGTGACTCGACGCCCGTTTGCGAACCCCCCTCGCGCGGTGCATCGGTACGAGCCTCTTACTACCCCTCCAGGTGCACAGGTTCGCTCAGAAACTCGTTGTACCGCCAGCAAGGCCGGCCATCCTTCGGATTCGATCCTGGGAACGGGCAGGCTCTGCAGCTAGCCCCCGAAGGGTGGTGTTTCCGGACTCGCGAGCCGGTTGAAATAGAGCGATGGGGGAAAAAAGGCCCAGGTCAAACTCGAGCGACATTCACCGCTGCATATGCAATTTTATACTCCATCGTCCGCACGAGTATCGTAGAAAGGCTGGAGCAAGTGTCTCCCGCGGTAATTGAACGTCAATCCGGGGGAGGGTGTGTATAGGACGCGACGGGGCTGTACTAATTACGTGCTGCGTGTATTATTATACCGCACCGCGATAGCATCGCACGGGAACGTTTCCCCCCCCCTCTTTCGTTGTGTATGGGGGGGCTTGTTTGCTCGCCCCCCCCCCCCCCCTCTTTCTCGGCTGTTTCAGCTTTCGTATCGCGTTTCGCTGGGCTCGTGGTGTGCATTACAGCAGCGGCGAAGAAAGGGGGGGGGGGGAGGGGGGACAAGTCGCAAGTATAATGGCTGCAGCGAACCCGTCACATAAGTATTATCCTCCGAGTGCCGGCGGAACGATTAGTACAGAGAGGGCTCTTGATTTCTTTTCCCCACCCCCATCGGGTCGATCGGAGGAGACCGCCGATGCAGCGCCGGGATTCGAAAGCTCGGAGCAATATTGTACCCTTTCGCTCTTGATTTTCTTTCTTTTCTTTTGTTTTTGTCAATATTAACAAGTATGTGCGAAAACCAAGAAATTCGCGTGAGACGCGTTGCAAATGCAAGAGACGAGATCAATCGTGGCCTTAATTAACAACGGCCTTTTTGGAGATTTTTGGTCCCAACGATCAGTTCGCTCGCGACGTTTTCGTCGAACCAATTCGCCGCTTCTTTTCCTATTTTCCCTTGGTTCAAACCCTTGTACTGTCTTTGAAAGATTTTTTTCCACTTCGATACGCATTTCCGTATCAACCCTGACAACCAAACCCTATTAAATTTCGATTGAGTAGCCAACCGCAAGAAATACCAAGCGCCTGTTCTATTATGCGTTGTACCCATTGATTTCGACCCTACTTCCTTTACCATTGCACTTCCTTTTGCAGTTGTATTCGCAAAAGCTTCATCGCTGATGATGATCATTCGAGCGGGTGTGTGCGAAATAAAGTTTCACCGTTCGTCCGTACAAAAGCTCGCTCGACGCACCGCGTCCAAAGGTATACCGAGGGAACCCCCCACATCCGTCCCTGTCCCCTTTTTCGTCGAAAAGGAAGGACGACGGGGAGGTAGGCCAGTTCGAGCTCCCCTTCCGCATTTGCAACAAATCGCTCGCTCCCCCGCGTGGATCGTACGCCGGAACCAGCGCCGTCGCGCGCGAAGATTTTAATTGTCCGTGCGCGCCCGTGAATGTACAGGAAGTCGGCTACAATCTCGAGGACGCGATCGGACGATACCCATACAGTTTGCATGTGTGGCGGCGCGCGCGGGGGCGGGCGCGTGGGGGGGGGGCGGGGGCGGGGGGGGGGGGGGGGGGGGGGGGGGGGGGGGGGGACGCTCGGGTTACACCCACGCCGCATCGGTTGCTTTCCTTCCGCCCGATGCGCGCGGAAAAATATAGAGGAGAGCGCGCGCGCCGAGGAGCGCCCGAGCGATTGCCCCCGCGGGCTTTTCGGTTGAATTTTATTGTTTTTTCCGCTCCGAAGTAGATTCACGCCGGTGGAGTCTGATCTCGCGGAACAAATTTTTACGTTTTCGAACGCGTGTTGCCGACGGCGTGGAGGTGAGTTTATCGTACACCCATGATGCATACATGGCTGGGAAAAACTACCTTTGCCCGTCTGCAAGCTGGTCAAGTGAGAATAAACTACGCGGGTGTAGTTTGTCCTTTCAAATACGTATATATATATTTATATCGTTGATTTCTCATACATATCTCTCGTGTAAAAGAGTACAAGCAATATCATGAGTTTCGGAGCATTATTTTTACGCACATATCCATATCTTTATATATATTTGTTGATCGACATATCTCTAAATCGGCTGCCGCGCGCCAATCGTCGGCGAACTATTCGATATTAATCCTTTTTTTTTTATTGAAAAGAGGAAAAAAAAATTGCAATTTTACGTGCGCGCGGCAGTCAATCGTATGATTTACACATATCCCTGAATTCATTGATTCACATATCTCGAAATCGGTTGTCAATCGGAATGCAATATATTATCAGCTGAATACTCTATAAAATCAAATAATTTCAAACGCATGGCCAGTCGCGTCGAAATTCTCTGCAATACAAAAAAAATGGTAGTTGGTTTGAAAATCGGCTTCCAACAGATATACCCCAAACTTTTGGGTACCACTTTGTAATGATGCTATTGGTTCCCTTTTTTTTTTTTTTTTTTTTTTTTTTCAATTTGACCGTGTCAGATTAAAAATATAAAAGTTATTCTCTTCAACGCGTGTATTTTTGGCAAATCGCATTAAAACCGACATTATAATTGATGACAAAAAATCCGCCAAACAGATCTTTTTTATAAACTAATATGTTATTTCTGATAAGCTCAAAAATAACATATTGAAACTCAAGGTCATTAATTTAGCGGTGCCGTTTTTAAAATACCCCAATTTCTACATGATCTGCAGTGCCTCTAGTACATCTGCATAGCGGCAAAGTTGTTCCCAACTTTTTGGATTTTATCGAAATTGTAAAATGTATTCTCCGTACGTTTTGTTGCGAGTTTTCGCGAATCATCAACTATACCGTAAAAAGAACGACGCGCTTGGCTCGGAACACCGACACCCCGTGTATTATACGCAGAGCCTCGAAAGCTATGCAAAAAAATTCAACCGAAACGCGCCCCGGTATTACAATCGTCGCATCGAGAGGGAAAATTTCCATTTGCATATCAACACATATCATTGCTCGTTGTGCAAGAGATCGGGCGCTCGACTCACATATATACACGGAGACATGTATACACGGTCGACAGGGGGGAAATTTTCCGTCGAGATTCCCGGCGCCCTCGGCTCGCGCCCACCCCCCCAACCACCCGCTTCGGCCTCTCCCTTCCCGGCTCGCATCGATTCTCGCGAAAGGGACTCTGGTTCGCCCCCCTCCCCCCGCCCATTGTGCTCCTTCCCTCGTCCAGGAGGGAAAAGCGCAGCCCGGCAGAATCTCGTTAAGCTCTAATTGCACTTGCGCACTCTACCCCCTCCACCATCGGTGTAATGGCTAATGAGCCGATGTACCGCAGCATCCCCCCCCAGTTTTTCCCAGAATAATGCGGGAGCGCGGTTTTATTCCGAGGCGGCGGCGGGTCCACTCTGGCGACCGTCGAGTGGCCGTCTCGTCGTCGTCGGGATTAAATCGAGCGCTTCGAGGGGCTGTACTTATAGACGAGGCGGCTATATCGATTCTCGGACTCTAGTTTTAAATTCAACCGTGCAACATCTGTAATAGGACCATACGACGGCCCGAGAATCGATCAACGTCCATACAGGGGTACGTTGCTCTCGTCTGTTGAACCGGGTATTTTATACCAACGAGTAGGGTATGAGCGAGCGAATAAAATTGGCCGTGGTATTATTAGTTCAGGACAAAATCACTTTCGGTAGTGAGAAATGCGTCGCGCGCTACTACTCGATTTCCATATACAGCTCGAGAGGGATCAATGTCGCGGCGACGCGGTGGGTGTATGATATGTGTATATAGGCGTCCGGGGGGGTGTTTTTTTTTTTTTTTTTTTTTTTTTTTTTTAATTAAATCATCAAGGTAACAGGCGAAGAAAACGCTCCGTCACGAGCCCCCGCTGCGATCGTGACGGAACGTTTCGAGTTCGCCGTACGTTTCATGATTTCGATTCGTTACGTTCATCTACATTTTTGCCTCTTTTTATTTTCAACTTGAAACGTTCATCTCTGCGTTAGTTTGGACTTACTTTCTGCTTACCGTCATGCTTTCAATTCGTTCAAGATTAATGTATTCTTTATTTCAAACTCATTGAATCCACAATGAACACATCGGAAATAAAGAATACGATATTCTGCAAGAGAATCATCTCTTCATTCAAATAAATAAATAAATAATGGTGCCATTTTTTTTCAAACAAACGCCAGTGTTTTCAATCCAAAACCCTCGCAGGAACACGACCTCACGTCGAAGAGCGGAAAACAAAAAAAAACAACTTTCGCGGCACTAAAAAAAAAAAGAAGAAAATCCCGCGGCCGAACGGCGAGTTTGAAAAACAAAAACGGGGGAGGAGGAGGGAGGTACACACATGAGTGCCGCTATTGTGTACAGTGTATATACGCATACACCTGCACCCCCGCCGCTTATCGCAAATAAGCATCGGCGACCTCGGGCGTGTAAATAACGGCATAATCGAGGCAGATCTCTCGCACGATTCGCTGCGACATTTTTGCTCCGCCGAGATTTTCTTTTTTTTTTTTCCCGTTCAAACTTTGGCCCCGGCAAAAGTAAACGCGAAACACACACACACACCGCACAACGGGCCGAGGGCAGAGAGTACGGGGTCATACACATTTATAAATATTATACATATTAGGGCGAGCCGCGAGCCGCGGCGCAGTCATAACGATATGGTATCAATTAAAGAATAATAATCATCGTGCTAACGTTAGAATAAATGGTAATACAAAACAAAACAAAAAAAAAAAAATAATACTAATGATAACGATCGTAGCGTAAAAATAAGAATAGCGTTGGGTAACGAGCGCGCGAGGGTGGGGAAAGGGTCCGTCGGCGGCGCGGGCGAGGTCTGCAGGGAGAAAGAGCAAAGGCTGATATTAATTACCGCCGCGTGTGTCGCGATCCTTGTTGGTTTTTTTTCCTTCCTTCCTTTTTTTTGTTCGGTGTCGTGTAGCGGCGCGCGCGCGGGAAGAGAGAGAAGGGCAAATTCGTGCCGCGATTCCGATCGCAGGGCAAAAGACGGAGAGAGAGAGAGAGAGAGAGAGAGAGAGCATATTAATCGCAGCAATGGCGCGCGTGAATGGAGAATCACTGTAATGCAGCGCCGGCGACGGCTGCAACGTGAGGGTCGCGCGGACCGTATGGTCGAGGCCCCCGCCGAACGAACCCTAATAGTTGTAATGTGTATTTTACACCGGCGCGCGGCGGTGCAGCGGGCGGTGAAGCTCAGGAAACGAGAGACGCGACAGAGGGATATGTACAAATGTGTAATTTAGTATTATAAACGTATAAATGGTGTTCGAGCGTGGGTGGAAGAGTGTTTAGGCGTGCGTTATTTGGTATCACGATCTACTTATTCTCTGTTCCTTCTGTTCTGTCGTTCGTGTGTGTGTGTGCGTGCGTGGAGTGAAGGAGGGTATATTATGTATCGACGGGATGCGTGTGTATAATACGTCTGTCGAGCGGAAGCTCGATTTGTCACGTGGGGAAAAAAAGTCGTTGCTCGTCGCTTCGACACTTTGGCTCTTCGGGGCTACAATATTATAGTGTACTACTGTGTATATTAGCTGAGACGCGATGATATTTTTGCCGTGTATATACCTATACATACTATTCATAATCGTAGATTGCTATACATACATATATGACAATGATGATAATATTGTATTGTGCTTACTTCCCCGAACAAACAAACAAGTTGTATAACACAAAATAGTAGCGCACGTGCGAGGGACGGAACTTTTTTTCGTAGACGAATTTTCTCGCAATTTCGTTTGACGTCTGCCAAAAGAAATATTCTATATATACATGTAAGCTGGGGGCGACGGTGGAAAAGGGGGGAGAAAAACGAAGGGCCAAAGTGTCGAAGCGCAGAGCGGGTTTATCGGTTTTCTTCAATTTATGGCGTACACAGTTTAGATACCGAACCTAGAGAGACACGTATGTTACATATATATTATAAATATATATATATATATATATATATCCAAGAGACTCGACAGGATCTGAAAAAAAAGAAAAAAAAAAAAAGAAAAACAACACGGGAAAACAAAATAATGAAATATGTTGGGGTGCGAGAGAAGAGTCAGTAATAACTTCTTTCGCGAGCGTGTACGTGTTCACGGTTATACGTATTAATGACTATACTTATAAGTATAAGCGAGTAGAATGACGACTGCGTCTTTTTTTTCTGTAAAAATAAAAACAAAAGAAGAAGAAATAACGATGGAGATGAAAAAAAAGAAGAATAAAACTTATCTTATATACATGACGAGAAAAAATGGTTTAAGCTTTGACGAGGCGATGGAAAAAAGAAAACAAATAATTAAAATAAACCTCTATAGGCGACGAGTGACGAATTTATTGGTTCTTTGGCCTCGGCGGGCGCGAAGATTTTTTTTACTGTCGATGTTTGCATTGCGTTTCAATTTTTTATTGTACACTAATTTGCGTTTCGCTGCCATCTTCTATTTTTCGAGAGGAAGATGGTTTGAGCGTATAGAGCGAAAGTTCTTAGTTTTTAGGGCCTGAGTTTGAGTTCGTCTTACGTATGTACTATAATTACTATCTACATGTGTAAGAGACTAAAAAAGCGAATGATTTCATATGTCACTGTATTATTTGTTGCGTAAACATTATATATTATACATACGATGTAATAAACAACTATTATATTTGTAATAATCTGTATTTTTTCATTTTTAGCCCCTAAATCTTAATCTCTCGGACCTAATTAGACCATTTGAATGAACGAGCTCTTCTGGTGTTATTCGACAAGATACTTTCTCATCAGTGCAAAGAACTTTGGTAACGTTTACATTGTATTATTACATCAAACGAAACTATACCTACCGCTTTCAAAGATCTCTTTCACGAGAAGCCCTGTTGACTTACTTAATGAATTCTGCCTATTCACGCGGAACATTATACGTATGAACTTACCAATGTAGTTCCAACGATTATTTACCCTAGCTTTGAATATCAAATCAGTATAATCACCAGCTGCTACGCAAACGATCCCGATATCTTGATTCGAATGAGAAAACTCGTAAAAGTATTTCAAACTCTCTGCACACAAAAATTCGAGCTCGGAAGAACCATCCGACCCTGCAGCATTCCACAAACTGCAGGCAGCTCGACGAAACAGTAAGTACACGATACATCATTATACAAGTTGGGTGGCTCAAAGAGGTGAGCAAGTATTTCCTCATTATATCCCCTTACAATTGCCCGCTCCGAGACCGCGCTCCTGCAGCTGCACCGATTACGGAAGTTTGTTCCCGACTTGATCCGAACGCCAACAGAACCCCCGCGCTTTTTTCAAAAGCAATCCCGCAAACTTGGCCCCGACTCTTTGAAAAGCGCTCGGAGACCCGCCGAAGTTGCGAAAAAGCGAGAAAGAAGGGCATCCCTCGAGCTCTCGAAGCGCCGAGATTCCGAGCGCACGCGGCCGAAAGACACCGCGCGTTACTGAGCAACGACTTGATCAAAAAGCGGTTAAAAATTCGAAATGTAATACAGCTCCCCCGAACTCTCGTACACTTGGTTCACCAGCTTTCGGCGGCTGCGTTTTTCGGTAACTAATATCCAACGATGTACATTAAATCCAATACAGCCGCGGTCGTTCGGACCAACTCTGTACAGTATAGAGCTCTTCGGCCATCGATCGGCCACCACCGATGTTGGCCATATTATGAGTACACACAAATAGACGGCGCCCGATCGCCCGATAGAAGCCCCGTGTCCTTTCTGTTGAATCGAACCGCGAGCGGGTCACATGTGGGGGCAGGGTCTTTCAGCGGGCGCGCGGGGCTAATATTAGACCCGACAGCGGCGCCGGGAGTTTTAATCCGCGGCCGATAATTGCAAAGCCGTTAATTTGGCGCGATTCGTTCTTCGGCCGATCTATAATTAACGGCGCCATTTCAATTCATTTATAAATAAAATTGAAAGCCCTGGCTTTTTGTATCAACTCCAAAGGTCTAAGTATATAAGACAAGAGTATACGTATGGAGTGCATGGAAAACCGATGGACTGTACGATTTGCAATTCGGATCCGAGCATCGCAAGTTCTTCTCTGTCGAAACGAGCCGCTGAAACTTTGAAGATACACAAACATCAAGATTTTTACTCACTCGCGTCCTGTACGGAGGTTTCGGGGCGAAAAATAATGCCAAACACTCGCGTCGGATTATTATCGACAAAATTTTCCCCTCCCCTCGGCGCTCCACTGAATTACCATCGAGCACCCCCCGCCCCCCCCCCCCGGAGCTCCAGGGGTTCGATCGAGTACTTCGATATCGCGATGGAGTTCGAGTTTTGACAGTCACATTGCTTAAATGTGCACAAAAAAGTGACGAAAATGTATCATACTTTCCTCCGCATAGGGGAAGTGACCGTCAAAACTCGAACTCGATCGAACCCCAGCTCGTGTGATTACAATCGGAGCGAAAATCCCATACGTACGTACAACGTGTCGTCCCGTCCGAGCGAACGCCCCCAATCACACGGGGAGCAATTATACCCCTCGGTCCGCAGCCTCGCAATCAGCCGGAGAGAGAGAGAGAGCCAAAGCCGGCGGCGCACTGCGGATAGTCCTCGTCAGCATCCGCGCGCGTGTGTGAGCATGAATACCCGCGCCGTGCCGCACGGTCCAAAGGAAAAGTGCGTTTCCTCCCAGAGCCGCTCCCCCAAGGGCCCAACGGTCGGACGGAGCCCGCGAGGGGGAAGCTCGCGTCGAGGGGACGCAGGGAGGAAGGGGAGAAGGAAACGAAAGTAGCAGCTGCTGCGTATACCTTAGGTATATGCTTTTACTCCCTGGCATCGCTCACGTATCACTGTAACGTCTTCGCTCTCGGCGCCCGATGAAAAACTTCCCGCGCGACACGAGTGTGTATACATGCGCGGGGAGACGCACTCTCCCCTTGTATACAACATACGTAGATTCCCGCGCTCCGAGGAAGGGGGACCGCTCGCACCCTCCCGGCCCCTCGGCTGTGCGCCGGCACCCGTTAATGGAGCTGATGAGCGAGCGCACGCGACTGTAATCTCGGAGCCTTTGTGTCCCCCTCCTCAGGCCTTTTATTTCTTCTTTCCTCCGTTATAAATCTCGCTGCGAGTACTCGGGGCGCCCCCGCGCCGGTGTGGATTGCGTGCGAAATGTGCCCGCCCCGAGCGCTCGATCGATGTTTCAATGCATGTGCACGAGTATATATATACGAGCGGGCGCGCGTGAGCCTACGATTCGTCATTCGGAGCAACTGGTAGTTTTTAATTTTTTTTTCAAATTAACAAGTCCGCGCCTGTGCATACTCGGACACAACGGCAGGCATTCGCTTTTTGATCATTCTCAGAGAGAGAGTTCTCGAGAAACAAATGCACTTTAATCACGCGCTGGCGCCCCTCGCCCCGTTCTCCTGAGCTCGTTAGCCCCCGGGTGAGATTAACCCCGCGTTTGCAGGCACTTAAATACGCTCAACCTCCACCCCCCCGCTCTCCCCTTGGGCACGAGAAAAACGTTATTTTCACCGGCGCCCTTTGCTTCCATACGATTATACACACACCTGCCGCTCGCTCACTCTTCTATTACTGTATGGACCGGTATAAGCTCACTCGTCGCGAAAAGTTTTAATTAATACAAAAGTGCTCGTTAAAATTTAATTTGCATGATAATTTTCTCTTACCTTCTGCATGGGGTCACATTCATCTAGAATATATGGCGATTATTGTGTGTGTTTCCTCCCTCTCAATGTGTATGGTTTTAATAATAACAACAATAATAATAATAATAATATGTATAAAGTAAAGTAACGCGACTCTGCCGATGGCATGTTATAAACTTTGTAATGAATTGTAAACTTACACTCGTCCGAGCAGCAGCGCAATTGCATCTGCATGATACACTAGACTGAGTGTGAAACAAAAATTTCTCTTTATAACAATAATACTTGTGCAAAGTTGAAAAAGTATACATACCCGAGTTAAAAGCTGCGAAAGATACACACACCGATCGCAAAGCGGGGGGAAAGACACTTGGCGCCTCTGTCATGCAAATAAAAGCAGTCCCCGATATATGGAGGCGTAAGCTTCCCTCCGCACGCGTGATGGCACACGAAAAGGTGCACCCACGCTCGCGCAACACGAGACAGCGAAACAATGTGCTGATGCAGAGCAGAGCACACAAAACGCGTCGCGCACAATTCATCATCACCAGTACTTATATATATATATACATATATACATACACATACATACCTCAGCGACGAACAATTGACGTGTATATATATGCATGTACGCCGACTCAACTCATCATCATCGCCGCGCTCTTCCGGTTAATTTAGCCGGCCCCGACCGGGTCCCCCCATTGTTTTCTTTCGGCAGCTTTTTCCCTTCGACGCCGCATGCAGTCTGCTCGGTCTGCGCTGAAATGATGAAAAAGACCGCTGCACGGGTCCCCCCCCCTTTTTGATTGGCTGCCCCCCTTTCGGAAGGGAGAGGATGTATATATGCGACACCGCCGGGGGCGCGCTTGTGTGATCATTGCCTTCCCTTCTCTTTTTTTTTTCCATGCTTGTTGGTTCCGGTTTTTTGACGTTCTTTTGTTCGAGCGCGGATGTACCGCGAGAATCGCGGATGCCGTGATTAGAGTCGGATCATATCGCGCCAGCCAGCCAGCGTTGCGGGGAAATATCCGGGTAACGGGAGATATGGTGCTCGAGGTTCTTTTGGCGTGCCCTTTTTTTAGTATGGCGCTCTGTTTCTTGTAGTGTGTGCTATTTTAGGCTGTCAACCATCATAAATAAGTTTTTTGACAATCGTGACTGACAAATTTTTATTCCCATGTATTTTGACCCAAAATCCAAATTTCAAAAAATTATTAATTTTATTGTTTGTGAATGATTTCATTAGCAATAACGAAACATTTTTTTTTTTTGCATAATAATAAGTCTTTGTAAAATATTTTACTGTTCTCATAGACGTTTCAATGTTTTTTCACTGAACGAATTTTTCCTTGGAAACATTTTTTTTGTTTGCTACGAAATTAAGTATTTATAAAATTATTTATAAACACTTTAATTAGAGTGTCCACCTTTGGCATTCTAGAAATATCCGTAACGTAGTCCGTCCGAAATAAGTTTGTACACTGTATACTCACATTACTCACATACATAAGATACGCAAATATATACACAATCGAGTTTTCGCGCGCGATTATGACGCTGCAGGGCCTGTAGGCTGTATAGTCGAATAGAAAATCCGCTGAACCTAAAAGTTTATAGCCAAGGGGTCGTTTTTGATATTATACGTAATCCAACTCGTAGAACGATAAAAATAGTAAAAAAATTCCTAAAGTTGGTCTATAAGCGTAATAATAGTTAAAAAATTTATTCGCAAATATCTCGTAAACAGCAATAGATAGAAGAAAAATAAAAATACCAGCGTGTAGAGCGGAAAATTTCCTATCGATTTGGTTTTCTACTTTTGTTTTGTCCCGCTCAAAATTTCGAGATAAAAAACAGTTAATGATTCTTTGCCCACTGCACGAGTGCGAGTGAGACAGAGGGCGCGTGGACAAGCCGACGATCGTCGATGCACATAACTACACGTACATTGCACACACTAAGTATAGTTCCTAGCGTCATATCGTCACATGAAAATATACCTTGAAGTTGAAGCGGTATGGTTATGTTTAATACGCACTCATTTTCAGCTGAGGATCTCGACATTTTCGACCTACAAAAAAATACTTAATAAGTGATTAGTATACTCAGTTAAGTGCATTGAACAGTAAAAAACTGATACTAACTGTTATTCTGCTCTTGTGGGTGCGCCGAAGTAAACACACGAAGGTCACAAGTTATTAAAGTAATTTAACCTTAACTGGAGAGGTTAGTAATGTTTGTGAATTGTTTTAATTGTATTTAAGTACATATAAAAGTAAGACACTCTGTTTTTGTTTTGAACAGTTTCATTAAGTTTGACTAAAAATTTTGAAAGTTGCATCCCTCAGTAAATTTAACTAACAGCCAGAGCAATGAATGAATCGAAGGAAATTATACCATTGAGCAGTGGTGACACATACGTCAAAGACACAAGTTTTGCTTTTTCTTGGAAAATACATGATATGAAGCGTGCACTAGATCGAACTTTTTGCATTTTGTCACCAGATTTTGTAGATCCTGTCAATGAATGCACTTGGGGTGTTATTTTGAAAAAAGAATGGGGGAATCGTGGTATGAATTTAATTACATTTCTTGAATTACGGAAAACTGGTGGTGTTTATGAATCAGGAAAAAGTTTAAAGTGGTGTTCTTATTTTATTCTTGACAATAATCCTAATATGTGTTTTTATTATTCATCAATAAGTTATATAACATCAACGGGATTTCACCCAAACCCTCTTAAAAGAAGCACAGCCATTTATGAGTTAAAAAACATAAGTTCACAAATTGAAGATATATCAGTGAATGTTAGTGTGAGCGTTAGACGATATACTAATAATAATTCATGTACTCTAAAGCTTTTGTCAGATAAGCCACAATTAACAGTATTAAATGATATCGAACATATTTTTGAACAAAAGGAATTAACAGATGTTACTCTGCAAATTCAAGGTAAAAATTTATATGCTCATAAAGTTATCTTGGCTGCAAGGAGTCCAGTTTTTTTGGCAATGTTTAAGAATAATTCAACTGAAAAATTGAAAAACATTGTTGAAATTATTGATTCAGATGTTGATACAATAGATGAAATGTTGTACTTTATGTACACAGGAAAAACTCGGAATGTTGAAGCTGTAGTAAACGGACTGTTGAGTGCAGCAGATAAATACGATGTCCAAGAATTAAAAGAAATTTGTG
>JAPYYV010035818.1:0-10279 GCA_030522625.1 Copidosoma aretas | reverse complement strand
CTAGGGACGTATTCCTGCCTTCCTCGAAGTTGTTTGCCCGAGCGAAGCGAGGAAAAACATCGAGGAAGGCAAGAAAACGTCCCTAGTACCAGGTCGGTACTATATTTTGCATCACGAGAGCCGAAAAGAAGCGGCGAAGGTGCGATTTTTAGGTTAGAGTGATTAAAAATAATTTAAAAACTTTATAGTCAAAAAATAAAAAAAACATATTGTCCAGACTGATCATGTCGATATTCTCGATAACACTAATATCGATATCAAGTCGAGCAAATATAAAAGGTCTCGTCTCCAAAAATCGTGAATCCCTGTATCGTAAAGCTCCAATATAAGCGAATGTAGATTCTCTAAATATTTTGAGGCACTGAATCCGAATCCGGTTTTAAAATTGCGCTAGCACGTCTCGATTTTTTCCTAACTTAAAAAAACCTTTAAATTAAAAATGTCGTAAGACATCAAACCAAAGTCTATGAAAGAATTAATCTATTTACTCTTGTAACCAAAGCCTCGTCCCCGTAACCCTTCAAGCGTTAGTTTTGAACTCCCCCCTCAAGTAAAGCCCCCTTACCTAACATCAAAAGGCCAACTGACCAAATTACTCAGGATTTTTAATTAAATAAACTACTTCACCATGTCCATCAAACCTTTTGCTATTAGGTGAGTTGACGTATCAAGTTGCTTGAGTAACTTTGACGCGCTCTATCTCCGTCAGTTTTTGTCAATGTGAAAAAAAGTACGGGTTTAATGTTTTTTGATTATCTAAATAAAAGATCAAATGGAATTTAAAATTTTTTTTTGCAATTAACTCTATTGTATACTTTTTTGCTTGTTTATGATAACTAAAATATTTAACATGTGTTTTCCATCACAACTCAGTCACAAGTAATTTAAAGTGTGTAACACTACTTTTTGAAGTTGTACAGGGTACACATTAATATAATAAATAGGGAATTTGGCAGGATATGCTGTTTTACATTTTTTTTTAAACGTGATCATATTTTCGTATTCAGAGCAAAAAAGTATAATAGCTCTTGCGTTAAAGAATGCTGTATCCTTATCATTGGTTACGTGAATATTCGTTGGTATAAATAGGGAATTATCCTCAGTATTCGTGACATTAAAAGTATCTGTAAATCATAAATTATTACCATAAATTATATTTCTATGAAAATTTTTATTTGCACTCTGGCTGTACTCCTCATTTTAGTAAGTTATTTCTCGCTTGTTACTGGAAAAATAAATATTCAAATATTTGAAATCGTTTACATTTTACTATCCATTTAAAAAATTTTAAAATATTGAATTCCTAGTAAAATTTACATAAAAATCATGATTAACATAATATTTTCTCTTAAAGCGATGATAAATTACACAAATTAAATACAATTTTATCATCCTCAAGGTTTTTCCTGCATGTCAAACTTTTTTTTCAACCACTTGGAGAATTTTGTTTGGGTGCAGGGATGAGACGGGAGTCACCATGGATCGAGTACCAGATATCTATGATCCTAAATATACATGTTTATACCATTGTTGTATGAGAAAATTTGGATTCGTAGGTATTAGATAGACAAGTTTTTCAAGATAAAACTCATAGCTACCAATTGGATCTTTTTAGATTGTCAATGGTGAAAAGTGAAAAATTATTGCTTAAGGGAGTCTCCAAGATTATGTCGCCTCATAATATTCCAACACAGGTTATTAAGGGCTGTATTGAAGAAGGTAATAATAGAACAGCAAGAATAAAATTAGTCAATAACGGTTAACTTTTGAAACCTTATCCAGACTGTCGTAGGTAGCGTCAGTGCCACTAGAAGCCACTGCTGGAACGGCGATAGTACACGTTAAAAAATCGAAAAACATTGCTAGGGATGGTATGAATTTCTTAATTATTTATTTTAGTTATGTTCTGCATAGTTCAACTAGTGAAATTGATAAGATATGTCAACCAGAATATTTTATCAATCTCAAACAAATTTTTTCTGTTGATTCATCAGTTGCAATTTAAATAAAATGCATTTATAATGTAGTCCATAGAGGTGTTTACTGGAATTTATATCCATGTATATAGTCGTGGAGTGATCCGAACGAGCTCCGAACTGTTCCGAATCTCTCATAACCTGTAAACCTGCATTCCTGTGACAGAATACAGTTAATTGTCGTATAGATCACTATTTAAATTTAACCAACGAATATCCTCAGTGTTAAAGAAATATTTTAGTAGTAATATTTAACTATTGAATTAAGTAATTGAGAGATTTATTCCATATCTAGCAATGCGTTTCGACTTTGTAGAATTGACAACCTTGTTGACGTCATGTACTTCTACTCTTGAATTTTAACTCGCTCCATCTTTTTTATCTTATGTTTAAAAGAAAATATATAAAACACGTATCTATTATTTGTCGATAATCTACCTGACGGACCGAACGTAATTTGTTGATGAAAGCACCCAATTGGATCAGATTTGGGCATTTTTTAAATGATTAACCTATTTACGCCTGTTTGAATTATTTTAACTCAGATATCTTATTTCAGCTAGCAAAAAATCTGACTGCTACGTAGGTGTTACTTTCTTGAGATGTTTCTTCGAACGTGGATAAAACCCAGCAGGATAAATGGTGAATTAAAGAGGAGTAGGATGAATGTTGGAAAATTATATTGTTATATATTTATTCAAACTGTTCTATTTAATAATATTATTGTGCTCTGTAATGAATGTGAATAAAAAAAAATTTCAATTTTGCACTACTACGGTTGTTGAAGTTTTTTTTTTTTTTTTATAGCGGGAAGGAGGAAATCTTACACGGAGAAAAAAATTACTGGAACTTCTACAGCGAAAGCAACGGTAAAAATGTGAGGCTGCGACAATCACTTGAATTTTTACTGTACTTTAAGGGTTATTCTTATCCCAGTAAAATTTATGTTAAAATCACTATAATTTTTCCCGTGGTGTCAACGGTAATTACTACCCAGATGAAACAGTAAACTAGGTGTGGAATTTTTAAACTCACTAAATTAATTTTCCAAAATAACAGCTTGTAGAGAATAAAAATCAGTATCTTTTTTTTATTTGCAACTTTTTGATCCGAGTTGTACTATTTAAAACAAAAAAAAAACATTTTTTTAAAACTCCAATTCAATTATTTTTAAAAACGTGAATCGTTGTTTCTCGGTTAATTATTATAATGAATTCGTTTGAAATTTGGAATTGGTTCGTGGAATATCTCAACGCTGCCAATAAGTAAATCAGATTTCATAAAAAATTTTATGATTAATAAATATTTCGATAGAAATGGGTAGTACATGGATTATGAAGCTTGTAGACTTCAACAACAAAAAGTGTGTGGGGAAGTTTTAGTTTGACAAAACTTTTTAGCGACGAAGTTGTTCCTCAATGTTCGAAGAAGTTTTTCTGAAAGTTCAAATTGATACAACAAGAAACTGTTGAAATAGAACTGTGTTTATAACTACGTGCCCAGATTGTAGACAATATCACCGGCATGCAGCAGACGACCTAACCTGATTTAGGAGCTGAGCTGGCCGGGCAACGATGGTAGCTCATAGTTATTGTTAGCTGTACACGTTATAACAAGTTCTCTATCTCAGCAGTTTCTTAATGTTTCTTGAATTAGATCATAATTTGCCGAGAAATAACGATTCACGTTTTTAAAAATGATTGAACTGGAGTTTTAGAAAAAGAACGATTTTTGTTTTTTGTTTCGAAAAGTACAACTAGGATCAAAAAGTTGCCAATAAAAAAAAGATGCTGATTTTTATTCGCTACAAGCTGGTATTTAAAAAAAATTAATATAGTGAGTTTAAAAATTCCACACCTAGTTTACTGTTTTATCTGGGTAGAAATTACCGTTGCCACCACGGGAAAAATTATAGTGATTTTAAAATCAATTTTACTGGGATAAAAATTACCCTTAAAGTACAGTAAACATCCAAGTGATTTTTCAAGTCACATTTTTACCGTTGCTTTCACGGTAAACATTCCAGTAATTTGTTTACCCGTGTATAAAGACGTCTCTGCGTAGACGAAGCTACTGCAGGAGGGAGTGTCGGATTCACCCTGGCTTATAGTGCAATAACACTATATGATGCTAATCATCACGGGCGCCTACCGACTAAAACCATGCTCCTCGAGAGTGAGCCAGCCGTTGGGCTGATATAGGTGTTGAAACAGGAAAGAAGAGATAGAAGCGGAGAAATAGTGAAGGATGAGAAATTAACGGCGAAGTTTGATGCCCAACCAGGAGACCAAGGGAGGAATCTGGGTTAAAATAGCCTCAGGGACAACGGGAAAGCGAGAAACACATCCCGGTCAGGCATCAGATTTATGAGCGAAAAGAATTCACTCAGATCTTCAGCCCAGCCACGCCGATAGTTGCAGGGCTGATGGCAACTTCTCTGAATGAACTGGCCCAGATGTTTCCCCCCTCCCCCCCCCCCCACTCCCCGGAAGAGACTCGCCGGTGATCCATTGGCCTGGTTGATGAGCTGCTGACCCCCACGACGGGGATTGGCTTAGCACCTACTGCCAGCGGGAACCCACCGAACCAAGCAGTCTGCTGCGATCTTCGTGACAGTACTGTTTGAGCCCTGATGAGGTTGGCGTTTAGACCAACGAAACGTTGCTCAAAATGAAGATCTTGGAGTTCTAATTTCTACTCCTACATTAGCTCTCAACTGATCGTGTGCTTATGCACAGATACAACATATTCATATTAGTGTTAATAATTATTACAATCAAACAAAATAAGTTAAAACTTAAATGTAAAACTTGAAATCATAATTATGTTTAAGTAAATGTCGCATTTTTTATTTTAATGAAAACCTTTAATTTTATGTCCAATATAATTCATGTAGACTATGTAACACAACTTTTCGAGCCGTCGCGTCGTCCCTAAGGCTGTTTTAACACCTCAATATTCCAAGTTTCGTCTTGATGCGTAAAGTACCGACCAGATTCCTCCCTTGGTCTCTTGGTTGGTCATCGGACTTTGCCGCTAACTTCTCATCTTACCTTGCACTATTTATATGCTTCTATTTCTTCTTTTCTGTTTCAACACCTATATTAGAGTAATTCGGACTGTCGAAGGTAGCGCCAGTGCCAATAGTAGCAACTGATGTAACTGCAATAGTGCACGTAAACAAAGTTGAAAAGCATTGCTAGAGATGGAATTAATCTTTTAAGGTCTTATTTTAATCATGGTCTGCATCGTTTAGCTGATAAAACTCGTTAAATATCACAACGATAAAATTTCTATAACATATTGGAAATTCGATGGTTGAATTAAAGTGGGAAACAATACCACAATTAACTGTATTAGGTCACAGGAATGCAAGATTATAGGTTATAAGAGATTTGTCTGCAACTCCGAACGGTTCGGAGCTGAGTCGGATCACTCCGTGACTTTAGATATAGATATACATTATAGTGTACATCTCTATGGACTACATTATAAATGCACTGTATTTAAATTGCAAAAGAGAAATGAAAACTAGAAAATTTGTTGTAGATTGAAGGAATGTTCTTTTCACCATATTTTATCAATTCTACTAGTTGAACGATGCAGAGCATGACTAAAATAAATAATTGAGAGATTCATTCTATCTCTAGCAATACTTTTCAACTTTGTTTACGTGCATTATCGCAGTTACATCAGTTGCTACTGGTGGCACTGGCGCTACCTTCGACAGTCCGAATGGAATCGTCCGAATGGAACAGTCCGAATTCGACAGTGGCGGTGATCTCGCAGTCTCGCATTTTTAGGTTTCGGAACGCTCTACACCGCTTGCGTTCGACTCGATCTCATCTCCACTCACACACATGCGCATACATACTCATACTCATACTCATCCCGGCGCTGTAAAATTATAATAACACACGATATAACAGCATTAATAATACCAAGAGCATCAGCAACATACACTAAAATACGTTCAGCGACTCTAGGTAATATATATATATATAAATATATATATAAATAATCAACACGCAGGCAATTTGAATGCTTAATTAAATAAAGTCTTTTAGTTAATTTCATTTGTACTTTCTCGCATGAAACAAATAAACACAGAAACACACAGATAATAAATAAAAATAAATCGCTAAAATAGAAGTTTGCCAAGTGTGATTCTGGCGCTCATGGCTAAAAAGAGAAAAATGATCTCGTCATACGTTCTAAAGCACTCGCAAACATTGAATCGCTGCAACCGACACGCAGCCATAGCGTGAATTGTGAAAATCGTTTTTTCATGACTGGACCTAATAAAGGAATCATCAATATTGTATTATATTGGTGTATAGATTCAAGGTCTGGAAAAGGCCAATCTCTTTTCTATATTTGTATTTGTATTATTTATTCCACGTACACCCATTTCTGGGCTTTGACGTATCTACCCATTATTTCCTAATCCAACCTACCTACCCAACTTATCCCTTTCTTTTCTAAACTCCCCTGGTTTCCCGCCCCGAGTATGCGAGTCTTTCGTGCGGGCCCCTAGCGCAAAGTTCCCCTTAGACGACTCGGCCATCCATCCTACTGGGTACTATTTACAGGGCGCAGCGATCGTCTCAAGCACACCCCGGAAGGTATCAGATTAATGGAAAGATCTCTTCCATTAATTATCTACCTTACCGTACCAACTGTTAAAATCGATAGTCACTTTACCGACGAGCTGGCCAGGTCTTTCCCCGGCAGGAAGCCCCCTGGAGGTCCAGACATCGTTCGGAAAAATCCACTACTCATCTTAAAAATCGGTTTTTCGGTATCCTGGGTACTCCTCCTATCGAAAAAGCCCGAAAAAAAATCTCGATATTTAGCGTTCCCTCGGAATTTTCCAGACTAGGCAGCTAGCACGCTAACCGCTAAGTCATCAAAGCTCTAATATCTTTTCTATATTATCTAAACAATTTCATTATTTGCATGAGTTATTGTCGCTGATATTGCTCATCGAGATTCTAAATGAATAGAATATTGTGACTGTAGCCATAAAAGTATTCTGTTTTAGCAGAGCTAGCTCAATGTTAGCTTTTTCAGTTGCTTCTTGAATTGAACCTATGATGGGAATACCCAAGTGTTTTATCTCTTGAGTAGCTTCTTTGAAAGGACCCAAAAGGGTACTAATATCTTTCATTAAATTTATCCATTCATCTGTCTATCTATCTATCTATCTATCCATCTATCTATCTATCTATACATCTATATATATATATATATATCTATGTATATATCTATCTATCTATCTATCCATCTATCTATCTATCTATCTATCTATCTGTCTGTCTATCTATCTATCTATCTATCTATCTATCTATCTATCTATCTATTCTATCTATCTATCTATCTATCTATCTATCTATCTATCTATCTATCTATCTATCTATCTATCTATCTATCTATCTATCTATCTATCTATCTATCTATCTGTTTATCCATCTATGAGGTTGGAACCATGTTACGCGTTTTCTTATTTGATTGAATTGTCACTGCTAAAACCTTAGCTACGGTTTCAGATAAGGTACTAAACCTTTCGAATACATCCAATAAATAGTCCCACCTCGTGCTAACGGCTTTGTCAGGGTTAACAGTCCTTCTTTTTTTTCCAGCTGCTTCTTGTTAAGCTCTTAGTAGATTCATAACATTTACTAAATGTTTGAAATAAGTTACACAGCGTCGATCTCGCTTAAAGCCCTAATTCACTGTAAGTGTGATTTTTCAAAAAAAGCATGGAATATCTTTAAATGCATCCCTTCTCCAAATTCTTTTATCCCCCAGAAAATAAAACAAATCAGAACAACTCAAGTGTCTTACGTCTGCATACGGATTTTCTCTCCCAATAAATCACGCACGCCAAGTCAAACCTTCCCAATCGCACCGATCGCTACAATTATAATTCAATAACGACGCTAAATCAGCCTCACCCTCTCGAACACACCAAACAACATTATGTTAATCCACCCAAATAAGGGCCGAAAGGATGCACCTATGCACAGTGGTACATCCCCAGAAGCAGTCGTAAATCAAAAGCGCCTATGCCCCCTAACAGAAATCGAATTTCCCAATCGGCCTCGTAGTCTTCATCTGCAAACCGATCTGCTCTGCTCCCGTTGGGCACACTGCTCTAAACGCTCTACTCTCAGCGCAATGAAGCTCAGCGGATAAAAGGGCCAGCGGCATCTCCATTAAAACTCGTTACGCCGACGCGTCCCCATAAAACTCGACACCCATAAACTGCAGCGCCGCTGGCGGTGGCTCCCAGTGGACGCGAAGGGCCAAGCTGGCCTAATCGTCCGGCTGTTTTGCTACATGCAATCACGGAAATGCGGAATCTCCGCCGAGCAACATATGACGCTGTATACTGCAATACGGTAGTATATTATAGGAAGGGAGCCCCGAGTAAATAGAAAAAAGGAGCGGAGGGGCGCTCTCGGATCTGGGCCAAGGGTCGGGAAAAAAGCACCCCGGCAGCCAGGGCTCGATTTGTAACAAGTGTAATCGAGTAAATGCCATTACGCGTCGCATGGGGAAGCGTTTCCTACGATCAGGCCTTTTTTTGGCCAAAAAACGCGCGCGCCTAACGATGAAAAATCCCGGCCGCGATCGAGCGCGTCGAGGGCGATTCACTTCCCCTTTGGATTTGGGCTTGTTAGGCGCTCGGCTTTTTCCGGGGCGCGGACAAATGGCCCGAGACGCGGACAGATGACGGGAGAGCCGGAGATCCACGCCTTTGTCCGTTTCGTCTCGGAACGAGAGAGAGAAGGACGAGTTTGTATCGGCGCACACGCGCATTAGCATGATTCTAACATTAGAGGGCCTCTCGATATTGGCCCCGATTTACATAAAATCATCGTGAATCATCGGCCCGCGTGGCTGATTGGAGAAAAGGGTGATGCGCGTGGCTGTTCGGCACGTGCGTTTGTACATATTGTAGCGCGACGGAGTGCGACGTGTGATGTAGTGTCGCGGGCACTGTATTATAATCGTTGTTTCGGATCGGGCAAGGGGGGTGTATGGGAGAGGGTTTGTAAATAATACGAGAGTTTAATTTCGGGCGCTTGCACCTGTGGTTGTGTCGGGCGAAGGGGGAGAGACGGACGAACAAAAGGAGAATGCACGAGGGAGAGTCTCCGAAACAATCGATGAATATTCTATAGTGGCTGCTGCTGCTTCTCTATTAATTAGACTGGGCAAAAGATTAAGTTATGGGCTCATTGTGTATCGCGCCTCGCTGCTGATTTCGAGAAACACCGTAAATTAGGACTCTGTGGAGCGAGATTTTTAGCAAAGTACTGAGGTTTTTTTTACATTAATTGGACGTTTGATGTTTCTTTTCCCTCTTTTTGAATTAAACGTTAGCCAACAAAAAAGGTGAAGGGAAGCGGGAGTTAATAAATTTACCCTTGTCTCCGAGAAAAACCCGGTGGAAACCTTTTAAATTAGAATTACTAATTGATGGAGGGGGTTCAGGCTGTATTTCTCGGGCTTCTGGAGATGCCGAGTTGACGTTTAATTAAGCCGCGAAATTAAATTCGACCGCAATTAAGAG
Organism: Copidosoma aretas; assembly: GCA_030522625.1. Lineage (NCBI taxonomy): Eukaryota > Metazoa > Arthropoda > Insecta > Hymenoptera > Encyrtidae > Copidosoma > Copidosoma aretas. The sequence goes on along the minus strand of JAPYYV010035818.1, from coordinate 721 downwards.
GGGCCGCACTTGAGCGTCCGAAACCGAGATAAAGAGTTCCGAGTGAAAAAACTTCTCATCCCGGTTCGGGTTCTTCGTAACGCCGAGTTACTTACCAACCTCTTCAGGAAATTCAATTTTGCATCGTTTGATATGATTATGAAAGTTGATAAAATTTCAATATTCTAGTGCTCTCGCGAACCTAAGCCTTTTATCGGGAATTCCTCACAAGAACTAAGTGCCCAAAAAATAATTTTGTAACATACTCTCACAAATTTGTAAAATGAATAGAGTGTACTTTGAAGTCAAATGTGCCGGAAGAACGTCAGACTGATATTTTAATGCATTATGAGCAGTAGTCTTGGGCACGAATGTGTGTGACATAAGATGAAAATCAGCAGAGTAAAAGTTACCAATAAAATTTTCAAGCGTACAATAGTAACATGAGCATGCACGTAATTTTATGTCCGATAAAAATTTAGTATATCTAATTGTTTTGCACACGATAACACTAAACATGTCATATTACATGATCTAGTATATCTCATACTGTATGAGGCAACTTTATTTCTTTCGCAACACCTTTTGAATAGTCCAGGTAAGGGGGCTATGTTGGAACTTTATGTGGAGAAGGAAACATCTGTTAAGGGGATTGAATACTCAAATTATAAGCGAAAAACCCTACCTTACCGATAAAATCTTTCATTAAATACTATCAATTCAACGAGACCAAATTTCACAA
>JAPYYV010035788.1:0-10572 GCA_030522625.1 Copidosoma aretas | reverse complement strand
GATGCTCCGCCATGAGCCCACACACGTGAGCGGCGGGGCAGCAGCGACGGACCCGTTCGGGGAATTCACCATCGCCCGGGATATAGGGGGAGGGGGGGGCGAGGCGGTAAAGTAGAAGAGCAAAGGCGGGGGATTCGCGGAGTAGCCGCAGTCTGGGAGCATCGGCGGCAGGGTTCCTCTCGAGGGGGTCGGGGCTGGCTCCCCCGCGAAAGTTATTCATCGCGGGCGCGGCCCTCCGGTGTAATAATAATAATAATAATGATAGTACAGAGGGGGAGAAAAAGAAAGGCCGTCTCGTTTAATTGAAATTTAAAGCGCGCGACTTCGTCGTAGGTATATAGGTAGGTGCAGGGTTGGGGGTTACTTAATACTACAGATATACTACTACCGCTGTATAACCCGCGTACCGAGGCTTCGGACTCTGGGTGAGGAAGAATCGACTCAGCTGCAGTCGGCTACGCCACCACGGCGCGAGCGGAGGAGCTTTCCGCGTAATATTTCTCATGTCGGCGGCCCGCCGAGCAATTAGCGGGAGTGGAGGAGAGAATAGCCGCCGGTGCGCCGTCCGTTCCCTCCTCCAAACTCCACCTTCTTCTTATTCGCGCCGTAGCTTGGCGGCAGTCTCCCCCGTTCCTCCTTCCGTCATTGCCTCCTCTATCGCTCGTCTAATTTCATTTGCTCGTCGTCGTTGGTGCAAACGCGGACGCAATCGTCCGCTGGTTATAATCCATCGTCGCTACGGGAGGGGAGAGCCTTGTGGCGGATGGCCGGGGCGAGGCAGGGCGGGGGGGGGGATGGGGGGAGGCGCGGGATCGAATCACGTCGCAGTTTTACTACAACACCCGTGCCTGTTACGCAAGGTGCGCCAACAAAGTTTCTCGGGCGTTAATATACGTAACCGCTACTCGCGGTTATAAGCTTCGCGGGCTTCGTGGCTGAAAGATCGAACCGCGGGGAGAGTCAGGGCGGGGGAGGAAGGGCTTCGTTTCGACGCGAAGCTGCACGCAAATCTAATATACGTATATGTATACACGCGAGTGTTTGCATAACGGAAGTCGGAGAAATTACGGCCGGGGGATGGAGTAGGCGGGCCAGCGTACCTATACGATCTATACATACGTAAGGTGGTGCGGGCTGCGGGGTTTTGCGCGGGGGGGGGGTGGGGGGGGGGGGGGGGGCGGGGGGGGGGGGGGGGGGGGGGGGGGGTTGATATGGCCTATATGTGGGTACCGCCATCACGTGTTTTGAGTTGGCAGTCACGCGAAGCCAGCTCTGCACGTGGGTATAGGGTGCGCGCGGTCACGATAGGAAGAATTGTATATCTACGGAACGAAAGGGGGGGGGGAGGAGGGCGAGTAAACGCATCGTCACGCTTAATATGTATTGTATACTGCTCGGTAAGCGCGTCGTCCGTGGATGTTTTTTATATATCATCATCGTCATCGTCATAGCATACGTTTAGGTGAGACGTGGAGGAAAGAAGGCGAGCGGTTGAGCCGGAAAGCTTCCCTTACATCCGATCGTAGCGAACTTTTCGGCCGCGGAAGGCTTTAACCTATAGCTGTACAACCCATCACCGGATCCCGAGCTTCCCTCCCGCGAGGTGCTGCGTCATCCCCCGCGGATGGGGGCACGTAGTGGTAGCGCAAAGTCCCCCGGGAGCTTATACACGTACGTCTCTCTCTCGACCTAAAATTCGCACCTGGGCCCTCCTACTCCCCCGTGACGGTCCCTCTCCCATTCAATTGAATCTGACAGCCGGAAATGCAGAGTTTGCCACGATGGGTGTGATATATTGTGCTTTGGAATACAATGTGATACTTATTATATAATATGCAGTGTGGCCAAAATCTGTGCAACGTGCAGGTGATATCCATTATACATATCGCAAAGTTGCAATGCAACTAAAGGTCGATCGGGACAATCAGCACCTGTACACAGTTACTGTATGTAGAGCAGAGCAAGTTTACTCGATTGTATTAATAGAACAAGGTGCGAGCAGATGAGAAACTGTAGGGGTGATGCATGAGTGTATGGGGCGATAACGAGATCGTTAGAGCGAGTTTTGTATGTACCTAGTGCACATATAGCTGGGCAAGAGTATTATGCACCTATGCTTGTACAAACACACAGATAAATAGATGGATAGAACAGCGCGTGTCCGCGTACCTGTATATACAATATATATTTATATATCTGCACGTGTAGCAGCGGCGCGGGCGGCGGCGGCAACTATACGGCATGTAGACCAGCTTAAAGTCCATTGAACCGAGAAAACGTATAATGTTGCACGTAGGTACAGCGCTAGACACCCTTCCTTTCTCCCCAGCTCCCTTTCCCATGTACATATACACTCCTGCATCCTCGGCTGCACAGCAGCAGTACTATTATACTTGCAAGTAGCTGGGTTGGGCTGGTCGTTGTAGTACCTACCTACTTACAAGCGCGCGCGCGCTGATACATATAGCTACAACGTTATGGTTGATGGTCGGAGTATACGTATACCTACACTCCGCGATACGGCCGCGAACAGCTGCCCGAGAGATTTAGAAGTCGCGTGCTGGAAACGCCCCGCGCGAGAGAGCCGAGTTTCCGGAGCTGTCTCAACCCCGTCCCTTATCCTCCGCGTTTTAGCTTACATGGCTCATTTCACGAAAAACGGGATATTTTGGGGTATAAAATAGGATTTCGAAAATTTTGTGTTTAGAATTTATTTATTATTTTTTCTACGTTACGTGAGGTCCAAACTAACTGTAAAATTTTGGGCCCAGCTCTGTTGTCATTTTTAGAAAACACATGGTAATTTAAATGCGAGTTTTAATAAACTTCAAAAAAGAATTTCGGTAGAGACGTTTTATTCTATTTTTTCTATCTTACAGCCACGGCAAATATTTTTTTGACTTGATTGCAAAGGGGGTCCATCTAGAAAAAATTAGTTTACACTGTTCTATAAAAGTTTTGACTCAAAAGTAATAAAATGCGTTGTATAGAAACATGTTGGCTTCATGAAACATCGCAATTTTCGTTAAATGGTCCATTCGAGTGTTGGCAATGATGTTACATTGGTTGTAAATTATTTGTCAATGTTTATTGATTTATTTATGTGTATATTATATGATAGAGATAACTAAATATGAAGACATAATCATAACATAACTTATTATTTTATTACATCATATACGTATACATTATTCATAACTACTCTATTTAAGTTTTAAGTGTAAGACAAGTACTCACGATACACAATCATCTTTCTTACTCTGTTGTTGATTGCCAACTGTTCAGTATAGTACGTGTTCACTTGATGGGTGACTAGATCACACTGTGAATGAATCATCCGGTGAGCTGCGCAGTTCATTGCGCAGTATAGAGCGCGCAGCTCATTGAGTTCTGACCTCTGATTCACTCGAATCTGCTGATTAACCTCACTCGGTGTCTTGCCGACAGTGTGATTTGGTCATTCATCGAGTAAACACGTATTGTACGGAGCAGTAAGCGATCAACAACGGAGTAAGAAATAAGGAGATTACAGTTCGTGAGTATAAGACTTATCTTACACTTAAAACAAAAATAGAGTAGTTTTTAATAATGTATACGTATATAATGTAATTGTATAATATAATAAATAGTACAAGTAATTCAAGTAACACAATAATTTCACTACATAATATATACATGGATCATTTCACGAGAAACGGGATATTTTAGTGTATAAAATAGGATTTCGAAAATTAAGTGTTTAGAATTTATTTATTATTTTTTCCATGACATGTGAGGTCCAAACTAGCTGGCAACTTTTGGGCCCGGCTCTAGTGTCATTTTTAGAAAAAGCATGGTAATTTTAATGGGATTTTTAAAACAATTCAAAGAAGCAGACATGTCATTACCGTAATGATACTTTTTTTGGCAATTCTGAAGCTCCAAATAGTAATTTTTCAATGAAATTTAGTTTTGTACATATGTATGCACACCAAAAGCCATTGTACATTATATTCACCTTGTTGATAATTTAAAATACCTCCAAGATTAGGGTCATTACGGTAATGACCGCTTATTTTAGCCAGCATAACTCTCTCTATCAACGATAACTCTACGAGTAACCGCATTCGAATTTCTAATTGAAAAAAACTGGCCGATATGCTTGATCTACTGTACAAAATGGTGAAATCTAAATTTCAAAGAACGGACCATTTGGCCCTACTAAATCATTTGCTTCTCGCAATTCGAAAGTGTCAAAACTAGGTCCATCACAATTAAAACGCCTTGTGCAATTTCAAAATTTTTTTTTTTTGTCGTCCTTACTCAAGAGGATCGCTAGAACGTGTGCTAGACGGTTTGGATCATTGGAAAATAAGTGCATCTTCAAGAACATAAATTAAAATCTCAACGTGTAGACACCACAAAACCGGTAAAAATGTGATTTTGAAATGCTTCGCGTTACAGTAATGACATTTTGGCCTGTTTTTTTCCATCCTACAGCTAAGCAAAATATTTTGCCGACTCGATTCAAAAATAGCTATCTTGGAAAAAATAAGTTTACACTGTTAAACAAAAGTTTTGGCTCAAAATAACAAAATGCATTGTTTACAAACATATAGGCTTCGCGAAGTATCGCAGTTTTTTTGAAATGACCCGTGGATATATACATGACTCCCTCACACCCCTATCCTACCTTAACGCCTCCTTTACCTATCCGCACCATCCCCCGTTGTTGTTGCTGCTGCTGCCGTTGCCAGTGATGCAGGTAGTCCGCGAGAAAGTCGATACTGTACGCGTGCTACTCGCCCCACGCCTGCCCTGACCAACTTCCGTCGGCGCGTCAAGTCTCCTCTCTCTATACTCTTTTTTTTCCCCCTCGGAGCTGATGTAAGTGCGGTACATACAAAAGCCGGTGCGCCCAGTTTCCGCCCCGCCTGTGCTTTCAAGGCGCTAACAGAGGCCCCGGCTGACCGCAGCCGCCCGCCCCCGGCTGATGCCTGTGTTTTTATCGCGCATACGTCCAGCCGGTATAGCTGCAGCCCCATTCTTCTTCTGCTTCTATATTCATTTCGCCCGACAGCCGGCCGTGCGCGGTGAATGATTCGACTCCTCCCCTCGCTGCTTCTCTTTTTTCTCCATTGTAATAAATACATGCGTATACGCGACGCGTGTATAATAGGCGCAACACTCATTGTATCGCGAATTTGCCATCCTAAATTGAGCCAGATGTCGGCCGATATTCTCTCGTTGTTGCGCAAAAGTCCTCGGACGCCAGTGTGCGAGAAGGTGGGGGAGGAACCAAAAAAATAGATCGATTTCGCGCATCGAACAGTATTGGATTATATTCGCGGGGCGCGAGCGCGCGATACGCGGAACTCACCAAAACTCGCAACTGAACTCTGCCCTCTGGGCTCGTATGTATATATACATATGTACGCCTACACGCGTCGGCGTACATATAAATGCGGCATATGCGAATGCCTGCTGATAACTTTTGTTGTTTTAAGCCCGCGCGCGCGTTGACGGAAAATATACCCGCCTCTCGTCCTCACTCGTATTATATATGTGTACGCGGGGTGGGGGCGAGAGTGCGAATGACGATTTCATACTTATCCCCTCGATTCGCCCCTCCTCCCCCGCTCGAATATGCGCGTGCGTGCGCGCGGGAAAATAAATACATCGCAGGGACGATGGAGCCATCGTCGGCGGCGGGGAAAACCTTTTCGCCGCCCACAGCGCTGCACGACCCGGGTCCCGAGCCCGCGATTTCATTTTCCACCTCATTTGAAACACTTGACTCGTTCACGCGCAGAGCTTTTAATATCCGACTCGATATTGCAAATTGACTCCATACGACTGCTCCCCGCGGCGATATTTTCTTTTGATTCGCAAACAGCGTCATCGACGTTTTAATGAAAAATATTCAGCACCGCTCTCGGCGTTGCGCGAAATCCGTGTACGCACTGACTTGTTTTATCTGAAAATGGACATTTTTTCGTTCTATAATTGCGGAATTTTCAACCCGATCCTTTTCACAGAGCCGGTACAGGAGTATCGGGTATCACGGTGCGCCATGTACTGCATATACATACGCACCCCAGTAAAAATACAATACGCGTGGCAAAATCCATCCTCCCGGAGGTACGAGCGGAAAAGATGAAAAGCGCGTAACGACCGGCAAGGGTTGGCGGAGGAAGAGAAAATAAAAGTCGCGAGGAAAAAAATTGATCTTCCGCGTAAATTCCACAGCTCGAGCAGGATGGTATAAAATGCACGCGCGGAACGGAAAGAAGCGAAGCAGCAGCAGCACCGCCTCGTCGCGCGCGCGGAACAAAAGGGGAGATCCGTCGTTTTAAGAGAGTAGGCGCGCAGCTTGCGAGTGAAACGTACGAGGCAATTTGCACAGATCGCCCGGGGGTCCTGCTCTTCGACTCCCCCCTTCTTCCTCCTCCTCCTGCTCCACCCCCGTGTTCGCCCCAGTACCACGTATACATACATACACGGTATATGAAGGTACAGCCCCGTCAGCAGCGTTTTTCCCTTTCGGCGGGTACATCCCGCGACGGCCGAGCGCAATAATCGGCAGGCCTGCTGGGGGCTGACGAGGGGGGATCGTAGGAGCGAAAGAAAGGAGAGCACAGCCCCCCCACGCGCAAGCCGAATTCGCCCCTCCCGCCGCCCCCGCGCCATTATCTTTCTTTCCCCGGCTGGCTCTCCTTTTATATACATTCTCCCCCTTTCCCGGGGGTCGAAAACTCATCACGAGCCGATCTCTTTTTCGTTCGTCGGTGAGCCCCCCTCCTTACTCGCCAATAATTCACGGCACCGCTCTCTTCTCCGTCCTAAATCGCTGCGCTCGCGGCGGCGTGTGAATAATTTCCAGTCGATTCCGCGAGCCGCGTCCCCTGCGGACGGTACGGTGGGTTTTCTTTCGAAGTAACGCGTGTGCAGTAGGATCGGGGCTTGTTGGACTGGATCCATGTATATAGGTATGGTCATTCGCGGGGTAGAATAGGGTGCTAATATTCTGCCGTGCCGCGGAAAAAAGCGTCGAAGATGAGTTGTTTTCACGCTTGATGGTATTTTTTAAAATTAATTTCAACATCCACAAAAATATCTGCCTTTTAAAAAAAAAGCCAAACATTTGGGAATCCGGCCTGTTGTCCCGGGGGAAAAAGTGTCGGTGCATCTACGGCCTTTTTCCAAGGGTAAAAATACGCGAGTGAAGAGCAGTGTCCCTTTCCCCATAGTCAAACTGATTTTTCCTCGCGCCCTACGATCGGATCATGCCCTAATGACCCTGGAAATAGTTTTTTCGCGCTGGAAAAATTCGCTTTTCATCGTTTTTTTTTTTTTTTTTAACTAAAATACGTTTTTACGTGCACTTACGCTGTTTCTTTTCCCGGGACGACGGCGATAGTTCGGCTCTCCGCGGCACGTCCATATACGGGGGCGATATAGAGTGATGGTAGTATGGGCACAGTATAGGCGTACATTCGGTCTCGTACGTTCGCCAACCGGCCGTCATTTCGCTATTATTCCTGCGCTGGCTCGAGGTAGGTTGTGTGTATGCAGGTTTGTGAATGGGGAGGGCAATAAATCAATTATTTTACGACAACGATTTTCCATTTGCCGGGGGATATAGGGCGCGCGAGCCGCTGTTCGTTATTCGCACATGCGCGAGTACTTTGTGTATATAGGGGTATATATACGCGTGTATGATGATGATACTTGCTCGGCTGCCGCTGCTCGTCGTTCTCTGCCCATTTCATTCTCAGAATTTTTTTTCTTTCCGCCCGCCCGATTTTAACTCCTGCGGAGATTGTTTCTCGCTTCGATGCGGAAAAATCGGAACTCGTGCCCCGGAAAAAAAGAGGTACCCCGATTAGCACGAAAATGAAGGAACGAGACGTACAGCTGTACTCGGGAGATGCATGTACGAGCAGCCTGCAGCCCAAAATACGCTGCTCGCATGTACGCCCGACGGCGCCTTATCTCCCCCCCCCCCCTCCGGTGGTTCGGAGTTTAAATAAAATTCGGAGATGGCCGATAGGGCGACCGTTATATCGCGCGCGCGCGTGTCCGTAACCATCAGCTGTAACCGTATGCCGGGGCGTCGAAAATAGATATGAATTTATGAGAGGAGCGAGCGAGACGACGCAATCCGGTCCAAAGCGGCCCTGCTAAGTGTACAGGGTACACATACATACACGGCGCGGAACGGGCGAGGGATGGTCCGTATCAGATAGTATGGTCTGCCCGTAACTCTGAGGTTGTATTCTACGTATATATATATATATGTATATATTGTACACGTATATAGAGCGGGGCAACAGCGGGGGCGCTTTTATTAAATCCGGCGGCGAAATCGGCGGGGGGCAAAGGAGTAGGCGCCCGTGTTGCGGCGGATTGTACAGGCGCGCCGTGGGTGTATATATATACATACATACATACGCGTGGCCCCACGGTCCGTCGTCGACGAGGAACAACGACCAAACTTTGCAGCCCCTGTACCTATCCATACGTATAACCGTAGGCGCCTTGGCGAAAATGCGCGCGCCAGTGGGTTACTATGCACTGCGCCCAAGTTCTCCGAGCTCGCATTATACCGACAGCGGTGGCGATACGGGCATCGGGAAAATTCGTTCGTGTACGTATAGTCGCCGTCCGTGACTTTTGAGCCTTCGGGGGAACTTTTCGTCGCCGTCTCGTTTCGTTAATTTTTAAGACCCGCGCGCACGAGGGGCTGAGATCACGGGACGAGCGCGCACGCGGTGCGCCGGTGCGGTTATATACCTTTTGTCCTCGGCGCGGGCCAATTTCATGGAAAGGATCGTGGAAAAGTTTTTTTCCTCTCAGACCCGTCACGGTTCGAGCTGATTTTTTTTCTTCCATCAACTATATTGGCACACCGTAGGAAGAGACCGAGGGCGGCCTGCGATTTTAATATCGTTAAAATTAGCAGAGCCCGCTCGGCCTGTTCCTCCGGTGAAAAAGCGGAAAGCCCCTGCTGCTGCGACAGCTGTATAGGCAAAAGGGGGGTGGGGGGAATAGGTCGGCCGGGGGTGATCGATAAGCCGAAAGTCCTCCTTGGCAGGGGATATATATGTATTCCGGAGCTGTTTTCCTGCGCGGGGCCAACTTTTTTTCCGCCCTTTTCCGCATCGGCGTCTCCTTGATTAGCTCCGCCCGGCGGCGACGCGCTGCACGCTCCCCGCGATTTAATAGCCCGATCGACCGAACCATGACTATAGTACATACTGCACACACACGCGCGCGCGCCACCGAGCATCTTTTATTTCCCTTCCATCCGGTGGCTGTAAATCTTTGTTAATATTCTTTTTTATGCCGCACTTACGTCGCTCGTGCGGTACGTCTATATATATATACGGCTCTCGTTCGAGGCATCGATAAAGAAAACGGGCGAGAGACTCGGGAAGACATAAAAAACAACATGTATATATATTACACAGGAGGGGGACGATAAAAGCAGCACGCGCGCCGGAGCCGGAGACGGGAGGAAGATTACGCTGGCTCTGAGTAATCCGTCCCGAAAACATCGGGTCGAAGTTATTACGGGCCGCGATAACGGATTGTAATTGAGCACGGTGCGTACCCTGTGGTACTGCTTTTTGTTTTTTGCGTCGTCGATCGGCTGTTGTTGCTTGGATGGAGAAAGAAACACTGGGGAGGGGAGGGGACGAAGAAGAAGCAGCAGCGCATTTTTTCGCGAACCCTCGAACGTTTACTCGCGTCTCGTGTCCCCCCCCACCCTGCGGTGCTCTCGGCCGCGTCTCAAGCTCAATTTATGCACTCCACGCGCACACGACCCCCGTGAGAGAGACGGACGTGCAGTGCAGAAACGGCTCGAAACAGCTGCACGCGTTAGTTGTTGGCGCGCACAAGTGCGCGTACGTGACTGCACGGAAAAGTGAAAGGGGGGGACGATACGCAGAGCGTATTCCGAATGCGGCGCGTGGATAATTGCAATCGTAAAAATCGCCCCCCCCCCCCCCCCCCCCCCCCCCCCGCCCCCCCCACCCGAACTGCAGTCCGGGCCTCTCTCTCTCTCTCTATAACGGCTAATCTTTTTAAAGTCGAGATAAAATTGCCGATCCGCGCGCGCTCGGGCGGGGACGATAATCCGGTCAATATTCGCTCGCGCGATCCGATCGGGTCTTCGAAATGTTGCCTCCTCCTCTGCGCGCTACGTTATACGTGCGCCTGATTTGCCGGATTTTTCCGCGATCCCGCCGGATTATATTGAAATTATACAGCCGAGAGAGAGAGAGAGAGAGAGAGAGAGGATATTCCGGGCCGGTGGAAATTTTCCGCGCAAATACTCGAACGAGAGGTCGACGACGCGGCGACGGGGAGTGTGATTATTGCGTTCGATTCCGACCGGGAGATTACTATTTTATTATATCCTGCGAATATAGGCTACTGTCTTGGGCCCCCCTCCTCCTTTCGGGGCAAAGGGGGGGGGGGAGCAGAAAGCGATTACGGGCTAATCGGCTGTGCGAGACCCTCGCGAGCGGGAGGTAAAGAGCTGCAGAGTAATATCGAGTGGGCCTTATATATATATACAGGCAG
>JAPYYV010035766.1:0-10008 GCA_030522625.1 Copidosoma aretas | reverse complement strand
GCTGATGTCAGAGAGCCTTCTCTCGCAGCTTTCCAAATTCGCCACCTTATGTAAATTTACATTGGTAATTGGCGCTTCAGCTGAGTTCAAATCCCAATAGCGCATTGAACCGACACGGTGATGCAGTGGTAGAGTCGCAGTTCCGTCGATCAACGATGTTCAGCACAGGCGTGTCTGTAGTGGAGCCCAACGTATGCTAAAGTATACCTATATACTATACATACATAGGTATACTCTACTACAGGGGCCGTAGAACTATTTTTTATTTGGGGGGGGGGGCTAGATATATATATATATATATATATATATATATACAATATTGTAAAAAATAAATGATAGTATAATTAATAGATGCAATACATCAGTCTAAAACACATACATTTAAACATTTTACATTATTCAGTAAAAGGAACACTCGAGTGCGCTCAGTTGTTCGGTTTATAAATTCTGGGGGAGAGTTCTGTTTTCGTGGGCACACCACTAGCCACACATCCGCGAGGTGCTTCTGTACTATATTCTGTCGGTACTGTGCCCACAGAATCGGAACTCGTGCCAAATTCTGTTATTAGTGGACCCATATCTAAGCTTTCAGCTTCTAATCTGCATGCACACGTATAATAGTCAAATTTGTCATGCGGTTTTGAGCTATTGAATTACATAAGTCATAGTGGACTCGGTTAAGCCCTGAATTAGAAATTTGATATACAATGTATTTTTTCTGATATTATTCGTATTTGATTACACGGATTACGGCAAAAATGATAAAATTTTTAAATTGTAAGGTGAATGTGAGAATTGTGTCTGAATTTTATTTCGCTTGTATCTCGTTAACCGTAGCAGATACTATAAAAATGAAAATACTAACGTGTAGAGTGGAAAATTTTCTACCGATTAGTATCTTACTTATCCTCTGATACGGGTAAAATGTAGAGAAAAATTAATAAATCATTTTTTACACTTACTTTTACGGCAAATGTTTTTTTCTCTAAATTTTGCCGGTATCAGAGGATAAGTAAGATACTAAATTGATAGGAAAGTTTCCGCCCTGCACGCTAGTATTTTTATTTTCATCGTATCTGCTTCTGTTACTGGGATATCGAGATATGAACGAAATGAACTTTAGACACGATTCTCACATTTACCCTGCAATTAAAAAATGTTTCTATTATTTTTCCCGTAATCAGCGTAATCAAATATGTATAGTATCGAAACAGCCAGATTGCTCATCAACTTTCTAATTCAGGGCTTATCCAAGTCAAGTATCAGTTACTATTCGTCTTAAAGCACTAAAAGATCGTTCTATTCGTCTTAAAGCACTAAAAGATCGTTTGGTACACGCCGATGTTGCAGGAACAGTTCAAATCAGCACTATTTATTTTATTACTTCACTTAGCATTGTCTGCAGTTTCTGATCCATCCTTTATCAGATGCCCAATTTTTTGCACAGTAATATCTAACTGAGCCAGATCAAACACAGACGAAATGGTTTCTTTATCAGTATTTTTTTATCTACTATTTTTGAAGATGGAATACTCGAAGCAGTGGCAGAAGTTTTTTTAATAAGAGTTTGTTTTTCATAAATTCTGGTAAAAATTTAAGTTGGGTTTGTAAACTATCTACATTAAAGTCCATGATGTTTATTCCTAATAAATTATGTGATTCACTGGTACTAAAAATAGTACTCTTTGCAGATTAAATTAAAATTTTTTTCTAATTACATTAAACGTGTAATTCCTTCATTACAAAAACAGTGCTGTAGTTCAGCCATAAGAAGATCAAGAACTTTGAAATAATTTTTTGAAATTTAGTTCTCGCATTCAAATCCACATGTTCTGATCTTAACTTTTCAGAGTTAGTTCATACTATTCGTTGTATGTTAATAATATATATTCAATCAACAATTAATAATCAAAATATTATTTACTAGCTGTCTCCCGGGTTACTGGGTTAAAAAGTATGGGATTTAGGTTATGTGGTTATTTAATGTTTTATCCGAATATAAGTTAAAAAGTTCTTGTTCAATTCATCTCTCTTTCTACAACAAACACTTATTTTTTACTGATTGCTGCGGCTCTTACTGGAGGTGCAGCCCCCCCAGATTTTAATCTAGGGGGGCTAAAGCCCCATTGGCCCCCTAGTTCCGCGGCCACTGAGCGTAGCTACTTCAAACCAGCTGGCCGTATCGCATCAAAACAAGCCACACGTTATAGACATGTCGTAGGCGAATAAAGAATTCAGGCGGTTAGCTAACTGCCTAGGCGGTTAGCTAACCGCCGGCAGATAGACAATTCAGTTATTAAAGAACGTTCATTCGTCTAATTGACTAGGCATTTAGTTAAGTGCCTAAGACACCTACGGCATTAAGCTAACTGCCTGAGACATCTCCGGAATTTAAAAAAGCGAGAACGATCATGTTTGAAAAAATGTTGTACATGCACGTATTTCGTATTACATTGCCGTCAAATATATACAGTACAGCGTCATTATATCGTATGCAAGAGAAACAATCAAAATATTTTTCAATTTATTAAATTATTGGGCAATGTTTCAGAACCCCTACCTTGAGAGTTACGCTCTGTACGTGCTCGTGATTTTACTAGCTTTGTTGTCTACTTGAAAATCGATGTAAACAATGAAGTTTAAATCTCACTCTCTTTGTAAATATGATCAAATTTCATTTCTATACGGTTCTCAATTTGAGAAGAACAATACGAAAATCAGTATTGGATAGATCGTTAAAATGGATACATTCGTCAAGCGAGATAAATTTGAGAAAAATTGGAAGAATTTGATTCTAAATCTAGTTTTAAAAGTAATCGAAGTATGTGGAACAGAGAGCATCTGGAGAAAGGTGTGAAAATTGTAAGCGAAAAAAAAAAAAAAAGTAATTATCATTTTTTTAAAAATATGAACTTCCACGTAGTGGTGATGAAACTTATGTTATTGTTAAAAGAATAACTGAAAGTGTTCCATTCGTTTATCTTTTACCTCATGAAGACTACTACCCGAAATTAATTGAAGCTCATACACAAAATGGTGTGTACCAAGTAGGCACTAAATATGGACTAATAAAAAGGTGGTTTCCTTGGACTAATCTTTGAAGATCAGAAACAACAGTAGTATTACCAGAAGATATTCCTCCAGATAAATTATCAAATCTACAAAAAGCTGCTTCTAATCAATCAATGCGTGGTGGTCAAGGATATAACAAATGCAATTGCAAAGCGACAAACACTCAATGTTGTACTACCAGATGTTTCTGTTTCAAATCAAGAGTTAAATGCAATTAAAGGTGCCATTCAGCTTTAACAAGTTTTAACAAATAATTTTATTAATTGAAAAACATTTTGATTATTTCTCCTGTATATGATTTAATGACAAAATTGTTCAATGAATGTTACAACGAAGCGCTGTAAATATTTGAAGGCAATGTAATACAAAATACATGCGTATTAAATATTTTTTCAAATATGATCATTTTCGCTCTTCCAAATGCCGAAGATGACTCAGGCAGTTAGCTAAATGCCGGAGGTGTCTCCAGTAGTTAGCGAAAATTCCCAGTTAATTAGACGAATGAACGTTCTTTAACCACTGAATTGTCTATCTGCTGGCTGTTAGCTAACCGCCTGAATTCTCTGTTCGCGTACGGCAGATACATGACTATATGCGTGAAAATTTTCTGTGTACATATAACTGCCAGCCGTACTGTAGCACAGGAGAGAGCGGTGCTAGGTCAGTTCATGCAGTAACAAGTCAGTTGATTATATAGCTGTGTATGTATATGTATACGTAACTGCTAGCTATACTGTAGGAACGCACGGTGGCTCAGTCGGCTAGGCTGTGGGTTGGCAGGCACGCGGGAGACCGCGGTTCGATTCCCGGCCAGAGCGACTTTTTCGAGCAAGCACCTCTGTGATTTTTCACATGTGCTTATATTCCCCGCAATGCTCCTCGTGAAGGATTGGGCCACCTTCTCGCAGCGAAATTTCCTATTTACCCCCTACCCCCTCCCTGTCACGGGGAGGCCTCCCATCCCTCATCTCTTCCATTTCCCAACTGCTCAGTGCCCAGAGTAGTGCCCTTACATAGGAGCTGAATGTATAGCAGGATAATATATATAGAAAAAAGATATACTGTAGCATTACCACCTCAGCCGCCACTGCCACCGCCGCCCACTGCCACACCTTCCGGCTCTTAGGTATGCGTTTCGAAAATAGTATTTAATGTGCACGCTTTGCAAAATAAAATTAGTATAAAATCGCTGTCACAATGGATACTCGCTGAAAACATCCGTGGACAAGTATGATATGCGGCCCAACAGGCTGTGAAAGAACAGTTTTTGTTAAAAGGTTTTTAAACTTTTTGGAGCAAATGCGTAACATAACGTTTGATCGAATTTTATTTTATTACGTCGAGTTGCAAGACGGCTACAAAAGATACATTTTTTGATGAACGGAAAACAAATTGAGTTTTGCGAGGGTTTACTAAAGCCTGATGATTATTCGAACGATCATCATCTTAAAAAACTTTTGATCATCAATAGTTTGATGCGCGTGTCTTCGAATAACGTTGTTGTCGATCTATTTACAAAATGCAGTCATCAAAAAAATATTAGGGTGATGTATATAACGTAGAATATTTTTCACTAGTCTACTCATTTGCGAGATATTAGTCTCAATGCTTCGTACATCGTCCTATTCAAAAACCCGCGCGATCGCCCGCGAATACAACATTTGGCTTGGCAGTTATTCGCCGAAAATTCCAAGTCCATTCAGCAGTCATATCAAGATGCAACCGCGAAAGGGCACGGATATCTTATGGTTCACTGTAAGCAAGATACTTTGGATGAATTTCGATTTCGAACATGTATATTTCCGGACGACGAGTATCAATACGTTTACCTGCCTCAATATTCAACTAGTACATTCGCACATCTAGAATAGGTTTGCATGAAATAAAGAGTAATAACGTGTATCTGCCAGTTTGCTTTGGACTATGAAACCGTCTGCATCGCAAAGCTGGCGGGCTAATCAAACCCGTCGGCAGACTAACGAAGCTCCTTTCGAAAAAAAGTACATTGCGATTTTAGAAGCCCTTGCTCATCTTAATAAAGAACAGAGAACTATATTGTTGAAAAAAGCTAACAAGAACTTGATCCACTGTTTGTGCGAGTGTGTTTTAAACGTACTTAAAGGTGTTGTTTCTCCGAAAAATAGTCAGAAGAAAAATGTAAAAAAATTCAAAGTTGTTTTAAGACAATTAATCGTTAAAAATAAAAATAAAAATTCGTGGAAAACGGAGAAAAAAAAAAAAAAAAAAAAAATGGACACAGCGAAAAAAATCATTTTACTTTCTAAAGATCAGCTCGAAAGAATCAAGAAAGAAAATACTCAGAGAAGCAATCGAGGGCGTTACTACTGAAAACAATTTTTTTACACAACCAGTTTTGCAAATTACACAGACTGCCGGAGATAATTTGAGTCGATTGGATGACGCAATGAAAAAAGTTCTAGATTTAAATTCTCACGGTAACGAATACGATGAATTGAAAGAATATTTGAGAGTTTTACACAGATATTTATACTTTATCGATGAAAAGCGTGAGTCTGTAGAATCATCGCAAAACGAGGTTGAAGACAACACGCCTACATAGGCTTATGGCATGAGCGATGAAGCGATCGTCAGCACTGTACCGAAAGTGTATCAACACAAATCTATGTTGCTCTTTAAAACAATTAAAAGTAAACAAAAATTATGTAAATTGGGATGCTACGGGTACTGTTGTTTATAAAGGTCGAAAAATCGTTGAGTCAAATATTATTAATTCAATTAATGATGCAGCAAGACGAAGGTAGAATGTTAAGTCTGTAGGGAGCTCGTGGCAAAATACGACATGTTGAAAATAGCAGACAGTTCAAGCTTATTGGATGAACGTGGCAGTTTAAAATCAATAGACGACGATGACACAATTAAGAACAAAAAATTTTCATCGCCCATGGAAAAAACTGTTCAACGTAATGAACTCGATGACAAGGATGGTATAATGGAGTCCTCTACACCAACTTCGAGTAGCGGCAGAAGCTGGATACGATATAAGAAGTAATGGATGTGTTAGAAAAACAATATTTCGACCCACGCAGCGAAACAGCATTTTCTGGTGCGCTTAATTAAATAAGAATTAATAAAACTAAAATATCATTAGATACAATTCGCGAGTGGTTGCAAAAACACGACAGTTACACTTTACACAAATCGATTCGACGAAAGTTTCCACGGTTATTTTACGATATTAAAGCGAGAGATGAGTTGTGGAAGGGTGATCTTATTCAACTGACGTCATTAAAAAAGTACAATAATGGAGTGACTTGAATTTTAATCGTAATATATGTACTGAGTAATTATGTATGGGTACAACCATTGAAAGATAAAACTTGTCACAGTGTAACTATGGGTTTTTAAAAAAATCCTTAACAATAATCAGTCTCGCATTTCCTTTATGTTACAAATGGACCGTGGAACTGAGTTTTTGGGGAGTGACTTTCAACGATTTTTGAAAGATAATGGTAATAAATTTCAAGTGGCCCAAAATCCTAATGTTAAAGCTGATGTGGTAGAGCGCGTCATTAAATCTTTAAAAGAACGCATATACAGATATTTTACTCATAAAAATATGCACTGCTACATTGATGTACTGGAAGATTTAGTAAATCGTTACAACGATACTCCCCACTCTATAAATAAACTACCTCCTAGCAGTGTAACCGTATATAACGCACATAGCGAGAAAAATTTAGTTAAATTGAGACAGCCTTGTTCAATACATCGTGGGAGTAAAAATAAATACACCCTGGGAGACTGTACGTATAAGTCGTGAAAAAAACGTGTTTGAGAGAGGTGCTGTAAAAACTTGAAGCGAAGAAAAATTTAAAATTACTCGTATATCGAAAAGACAAAATATATTTGTGTACGAGTTGAGTGATTCGAATGATGAAAAAATAGAAGGATTTTTTTACTTTTAGGAACTTACACCTACTCATAAAGAACAAGTGAGTTAGCAGGTGTACACAATTGACAAGATAATGAAAAAAAAAGGAAAAGGGAAAAATAAACAATATTTTGTTAGCTGGGCTGGATATCCCGATGAATTCAACTCTTGGGTAGCTGCAAAGGATTGAAGCAAAAATGTTTCATAACGAGTTTATGATAACTTTACCTAGCAATAGCAGTATGATATTTTTTTCGAGTTACGCAACAACAAATTTTTCTACGCAGTTGCCTGGAGGAATCAAGCTCCATGGAAAGTGAGAAGTTGGGATTTCTGAGATTTACGTGCCATGCACTATTTTACATATAAGTCAACAAGACGCAGAGATAAGCGAGTCTGATGCAGAAAAATAGTGTTGTAATCAAAATTGTACCTACGACATTGTAAGTAGCTTATGCGAAGTTATAAACAAAAAATGGAAAGAATATCACTATAAAGATAAGGCCTGTCAGCAGTTAATTTATGATCCGCAGGTTGGATTCGTATGTATAGGCTTTCCAATCACAGGACCTGGACGTACAAGGACATGTGAAAAATCTCCTATCATATTATATGTAATAAAACATATTTAAGGATTTGACGATGATATTGTAGAAATTCCGCGTGAACGAGCAGAAAAAAGAGACGATTACTTGATGTGGCTTTACGGTAAACAACCAGCGAGTTTATCAAGAGCGGTCCCTCATTAGCTTTTCATCGATTCGGATATATGTAAGTCAAGTTTTGTTAGTGACACTCTTGCTTCTCTGTCCAAAATTGTAAATTTGAACGCTAAAGAAGTTCATTTCGGCAGCACTATTGCCCAGAGGTTTACTCCCCTAACCTACGTACTCCTGCTTAATAACAGATTCCATATAATCGACATGGATATAAGAGATGAATTTGGCAAACCAATAACATTCGAATTTGGGACACTGACCGTGGTGATACATTTTAGAAAAGTATTCTTTTAAACGAGGCGTAACATGATTAATTACGACGGATACCATCCTCAGTACGGTGGTGGAAGAGGAGTGAAGCATGTGTTGGCTGGAGCGTATATGCAGAGGGGACATTGGTTAGGGTCCTTATTTTCTGAATTATTTCGAAGCGCTTTACCGCATTTAATGAAAAGAGCGCATGTCATTGGGAAAGAAGCTTTAAGTGCTGGAGTAAATATAATCGATGATGTGGGTGAAAGTAATATGCCGTTCTGAGAGGCGTTCAAAAATCGTTTGAACGAATCAGATGAAAAATTTGAAACGAAAAGCAGCAGGAAAAGTGGTTCATCTGATAGAAAGTTCGGGATATATTGCTTTACCATGCAAGAGAAGAGCACAGTCTCGTCGCAGAAGTGTTAGAGGAAACAACTCGTTAAACAGTATTAAAAAAAAGAAAAAAATCATTTAAGAGTAGTCAAACGGTGCGTATGCAGCAAAAAGAAAAATATGAAAAAGTGTTAAAAGAGAAAACCAAGCAAAAAAGTGAAAACTACTGGCCGCAAAAGAAAAACACAAAAAAGGAGGAAGAATAAAGAATTAAAAGAAATAGACATTTTTGGTTAAAAATGTCTTTGTTACATAACCATACCGATCCTTGTCTAAAGAGCGAATTGGATTTATTTTCTGTTCCTCCGACGCAAACAGCAATAGAAGCTACTCGATAGGTGCATTAAAAACCTGTTTCGCAGTTAAGCGACGAGAGTCTTATAGAGTGCGTTATAATTAGTTCTGAAAACGTAGATTAAATATATCTTGCTCGTACACTGCTCAGAGTAAATGTAAAATTTACACCTTACAACGAGGCTGGGGATGCACTCGTAGTACCAGTGAACAATTTTTTGCACTCGATATTTAACCCAGTCGACGTATATTTTAATGAAAAACTTGTAACACCTCCGAATAATGCATACCCATACAAAGCGTGTTTTGAAACGCTTTTAAACTAGGGGCTGGCGGCATAAGCATCGCATTTATCAACGAATCTTTGGGAGAGCGATGTTGCTGGCGAAATGGATGAATTGCCTGGATCGTCCAAAAATGCAGCACTCGTTAAACGGCGAGAATATTTAAAAGATGAAAAGACCTTAGATTTGATAGGTCATTTACACTGCGATGTATTTTTTCAGGACAAACTATTATTGAACGGTGTCGAAGTTCGTTTGCGATTAGTGCGCGCAAAAGATGTGTTCTGCTTTATAGATGGTTCTACAAAAAATTATTCCGTCAGTATCACCGAAGCATCACTTCTTGTTAATATAGTATAAGTATAGTATGAAGCGATTTTTTATTTTTATGATATCGAACTATGTACAATTACTGTTCGTACAAATATTTTGTAAACTTATACATTAATAGATACTATATGTTACTCATCAATACAAATTTATCTTGTTTTCGGATGAGGGGAAGTGGGGGGAGGGGGTATAAAGTGGACTCCATACCTGAAAAAATTATAGATTGTCGCCCCTGCCCCCCTTTTTTTACATAGTTTTTCAATGCTGCCGGTGTTTGACGCCATGCCTCCTGGAGATAGCCGCTTACAATAAGAAATGTGATGAATATTAAATGTTTGAACTACGAATAAATGTGATTTTAAACAAGTGACTGATAGATATAAGATGCTGTGATTATCGCATAAAGTTCTCGTATGAATAAAGTTAATGTGATATTGCTTTTATACTTTATAGTTTTAATATATTTTACTGAATCTTACTGAATGTAACACTGACGCGCTTATGCTAGTACTTGACTGTGATATCGCAACACCATTACTATTACTATGAATATAATTTTATGATTACACTGTAATATTTTTGTACTTTTGTATAAATAAATCTATATCCATCTATCTATCTATCTATCTATCTATCTATCTATCTATCTATCCATCTATCTATCTATCTATCTATCTATCTATCTATCTATCTATCCATCTATCTATCTATCTATCTATCTATCTATCTATCTATCTATCTATCTATC
>JAPYYV010035753.1:0-10728 GCA_030522625.1 Copidosoma aretas | reverse complement strand
TATATATATATAATACGAACAGGCCAGAAATAAGCAAGCCAAGCCGAGGGAGCGAGGAAAAAAAAGAGGGGATTCCCGCAGTGCCGTCCTGGCTGGCGCTACCGCGGAACTGTACGTACATATAGTGCACGTACAGTACGCAATCATCCATAATCCATATACCGAGAGGTATAAATCCCGGGGCGCGCGCGGACTCGCGACCGCGAAATGGTTCGGTGGGGCCCCTGTGTTCGAGGGAAAACTGGCCAAGTGGTGGCGACGGGTGGCCCGGGCGAAGCCGTTATAGATGCATGATGAATGTATAAATGTACAATAGTATGAGAAGGGTTCAGTTGTTCGTCCCAAGTGACGAGTACACTTAATGTCGAGCGTGATGCAGATACGCCTGAAATTCTGAACGAAACAGAGGCGCTGTCGAAAAAGAAGCTTTGACGAATTTTGGCACGATTGTGGCGTTGATGCGGTACATCGAGGGAAGTTGGATTTTGCTCATACTTAATTAACGACACGTATCTATTTTATCTATTACGAGAGCAATACAATCAAGATCTTTTTGCTCTCAGGATCTCACTAAGTTGCCACTGCAAAATTGGAGGAAAGAAAAAAAAGTTCTCCGAGTTACGGCTGTTTCTCCAACCCAAAAGCTGAGTTGGTGCATTTTCCCCTGGAATTTCGAGTTGGTTGTTTGATTTACCGAGCCGACCGTATGCTTATCCAGTTCTCGTTCCTCTACACCATACGCACAAAGATATTCGCAAAAGAACAGAAGGAAGGGAATAAATAAATCAGTCTCGTTATCATTCATCGTTCGTCCTCCCGAGGATCCACATCACACCTTGCACCGCTATCGCGTAAACAGGGCACACACACACCGCTGATAAACGCCGTGCATGCGTTCAGCAAACAGTATACACAGTCCGCCCGTGGAAACCCCGTCACCTGTCCCCTCAGCCCCGCACCCGAGGCGCACAATCGCCCTCGCACGTATATAATATATACGTATCTACGCGCTCGTCATCCGGTTTCCCGAAATTACCGGAGATCGTTGGCACGCATAGATACATGTAACATACGCGCGACACGTGAAATTATACACCCTGCATGCCCAGAACCCGACTCTCGTCCCTCTGCTCATATATATTTGTGGGCACACGCGTCTCGTCTCGCGTACGTAAATGTACGTATACATACATGCACATACATTTACGGTAAACGAGTCAAGCCGAGGAGTAAGGACGAGGAGGACGACGAGTGCGCGCTATATACGTATACGGGAGAGGGTGGCGTGTGCAGGATACTCGTGCGCAAACAGACCGAGAGAGGAGCCGACACACATCAGGATGTACATAGGGTAGTATAGGAGCGCCCTTCTGCCGGCAGTTCTCGCCTTTCGCCGTTCGGCCTCAAAGGGACGCGCGAGGCAGGGCAGAGTTGAGCTTGCAGGAGCGGAGATAGGCTCCGGACGGAGGTGGTCCCTCGGAAACTTGGGCGATCGGATGCTGCCGCCGCGATGACCGTTATTTACCGAATTCGCTCGATCCCCCCTTCTCTCCGCTATATCTCTTAATGCCTTTGAAATCGGTCGTCGTTGGTGATGGTGTTGGTGTGTGTGTGTGTGTGTGTGTGCGTATGGGTATACGGAGATTGTTGGCCCGTTGGACGTGTGGTGATGCGGTGGATAGTGGTGAACCTAGTTGTACCTATATTAAATATATACCCTGTGTAAGTACTTGTAAGCGTGGGTGCAGGGTAGTCGAAATCGATTATGCGGAGAAGGAGGATAAAGTAGTGGGGGCTGATGTGTGTGTGTGTGTGTGTGTGTATGAAGGGTGCGTTTGAGTGCAGGGGGACGAGGAAACGAAGGAGAAGGAGTAGGGGGATCTATATGGGAAACGATCGTCGTCGAGTCATATATACATATATATATATATATATATATATATATATGTACGACGACTTTCGGTGAGCTGTATCTATATCATACATTACAAGTAAGTAATGGGAGAAGAACTGGAGCGGAATACTCGCTGTTTTGACAATTATTCAGTCACTGCATAGGCAGATAAATACTCGCGCGCACGTAGTTATACTTGAAATGAAATGCATACGTATCATTCCGGTACCCCTGCACGAAAAATGAACGAAACGCGACTAACTCCGGCGGACAGTGCGGCCAGATTCCCAAGCGTCGTGCAGTCCACCAGCTGCACCGCGAACAATTTTTCAACGCAGAGGAGGCGGCCTGCACGAAAGAAGAACAAAAAGACGAACAAGAAAGTCAGCGACCTCGGAAAAAAAATATTTCTCTCCCTCCCCTGGCTCCTTTGGCGCGTACATACATACTTAGCCGCTGTACACGCGCGCGCACACACAGCTTATCCATAAAACATTATGCAGCGAGCAATTTTCCACCGGCCGACCCCGAGGATGCGCGCGCACGTCCTCCGCGAGGTAGTATGCACGTACATGTGTATATTTATGCGCGGCTCATCAAAATGCTCGGCCGACTCGACTGCCGACCGGGCGCGCAACCTCCTTACCTAAATAAAACGCTCTCCTCGTTCAAGTTGTTCCAGCAGTAGGGTATTACGTACAAAAACGTACGACAGCGCAGCGGAGTCTGCAGTCTCCGCGACTGTCTCTCTGAGTATGTGTGTGTGAGTGTGTGTGCGTGCGGCTGTATTCACGTGAAGATGCATCGACTGCTTATACTGCACGAATGCCGGGGGAAGGAAAAAAAGAAAAAAAAAAACTAGACCAGCACGTTTCGCGCATCTGATAAGCTCTGAAGTAGTGTAATGTATAAGAGAGAGAGGAGGACGACGACGACGAGAGTGACTGCTGCAGGCAGGGCTGTTTCCTTGGGCGTTGTATATTATATACGTAGCTGCGAACGAAAAATATACGAGGCAGCGGGCCAAGTTCAGCATCAGATATATGTACGCTGATAAAACGTGTGCATGGACGCATGTAAATTATGCAGATGAGAATGCTGGCATTGTACGCGTATATATATATAATATAGAAGTGGAGAAAGCCGAGGGAATAACGTATGTATACGCGGGGGTGTACAAGTACATGCATTATACAGAAGTACATCTGCGGGGGATCCTGCGCGTCAAGTGGCCGGGGGTCTCCGTTGCACCACGTGTTCCCGTGGGAAATGCCCGGGACCAATTTTTTTCCTCCCTTTTTGTCTTCTCCAACAGTGGCAATGGTTCGCCGAAGAACTGTGCATCAAACACGACGCGGAAGATTCACCGCGCCTGAAAAACAATATCGTACTTGGAAAATTATCGTTTCCGATGACCTCCTCTGACGTTTTGATCGCGCACCGATCGGTGATTCATGCCAACCGCACAGCGCTCTCCTCATCGAACGAAAGGGAGAAGCAGGCGTTCATTCCTCATCGCGTCCAATTTCTCGCGTGTCAGTCATATTGTACAGAGCGACGGAACAGACGCGCATGCAAATCTGCTCGTAGTGCGTATACACGCAACGACAACGTATAACGCACCCGTACCCGCGAATCGACTTCCGTTAGTATACATCCCTCCTCCGCCTCTTCAGCCTCTTCTCCCGCGTGGAACGGGCCAACGTGCGGTGTGTATAATCCAAACGTCGTCCTTCCCTCCTCCGTTCGCCTCCCTCGGGGGCCTGCAGCGCTGTACAAGGGACGTATACAAATGGACCGCGCGCGCGCGTATATACATATGCGCTCTGCAGTCTTGTTGCTGCGGGACGAAGCGTTATACGCGTAGGTACACGTATTCCAAACGCGCGCGCCTGAAAAACTACCGCCGCGCGAAGGTCCGTCAGGCCCCGAAGACCGTAACTCGCGCGCGTCTTGTACGCGGGAATGCATATAGTTACACCGCGGGGCCCTATTACTATACTCACCGACGAGGACGAGATGAATTATCCCGCAATGCGAGCGGTGTAAAAAATGATTTCGTCGTTCGTAAATTCCATAAGGGACGGAATCGCCGCGGATTTCTCCACCGCGGTGGTCCTCGAAACTCAACCCGCGCTCCTCTGTACGTATAGATGTATGGGACGTATATAACGGAGCAAGAGGAACCGGGGGGATGAAAAGCGCGCGGCCTTTGATTGAAAGTAACACCTGCGGTAACGTGAAAAATTTAATCACGAGCGCCCTGTTTTTTTTTTTTTTGTTTTTCTTCCTCTATTTGGGCAGCGAGGGCCTCTTTGAAATTCGAATAATCACGCGCGTGTATCTGTATACCTATAGAAGCGCAGCTCTTGAGCGTGCACTTTTACCAACCAGACTCTGCTGTACGTATATACAAACGCACGAACGGAACTTTGGCGAAAACACGGTTCGCGCAAACTGACGCAGCGTACGGGCAGCGGTATACCGAAATGCGACGTAACGATGGTAAAAAGTCTTATCCGAGGGAGAATTCGGGGAGGAGAAGAAAAAAAGATTCGAGAGGGGCGGTAAACGCGATCCCTGGGCGAGGCTGCGGGCATGTACAGGAGGACTGTCAATTTCCGAGGGCGCTCGCTTTTCAATGTGGGTAGAGTGGGGGGGGGGGGGGGGGGGGGGGGGGGGGAAGGGGGGGGGGGGGGGGGGGGGGGAGGGGGGGAAGGGGGGGGGGGGGGGGGGGGGGGGGGGGGGGGGGGGGGGGGGGGGGGGGGGGGGGGGGGGGGGGGATGCAGTTTTTCGCGTCGGAGGCGCCGTTGTTGCCGCGGGATGATGGAGTCCCCCGGTGAAAGGTCTCGTAAAGTTGATCGATGGTCCCGGGGGAGGAGGCCTCTGGGGTCCCCCCCTCCCCTGCGTTGCTATTATCTCTTCCTCGCGTTGGCAGCTTCCGTATATGGACCCCCGTGCGCTGCGAAAATCTCATTGGACTGCAGTCGATTTTTGGAACGGAAGCGGACTTGGTGAAATTTTTCGACTCCCGCGAGCGGTCGACGATGGTCGTGTCCATATACAACCGACGAGTACTTTTATTGTCCGTGACTGTTTGTTAGTTGGACTCGTTGCACGGTCAACGATCGTTTTGGCGCGCATTGAAATAAAAAAAGTTCCGAAACATCGCGATATTCGTCTTTCATCTGAGCGTTGCGTGTCGGTCCATCAGAACTACCACCACCACAGTCGCCCTGTCAACCACCACCGCGTCGAGCCAACGTCGTAGCTCCGGATGAAAATACAACGAATCGCGGTCGAAGCGAATCCTGATTCACTTTCGCGTTACAACACATCTCAATTACGGTGGTCCGCGACGTTTCGGAAACACTTCCCTCGCACCCTTCGTCCATTCATTTTACAGCACCGGCACGGGTTGTTTATATTAATACACGTGTTATGTCCGATTTACGAGCTGCGGGCTGCTCCGTGCTTTCGTGTTTCGCGTGGGCATATTTCAATTTGCGCGGCTTATCAATAATCCTGTACATACGTACTTCACCCCTGCGTTTTCCGTGGACACGCATTGCACGCGCGCGAGTGAATGATTCCTCGCTGACGAAGCTCGGAAAATAACGCGGGAATTAACTTTGAAAAGCCCCGATTTGGCGATCGTCGTTTTGTGTACAGCTATCTGTTAATGAGATGAGATTTAACGGAGCACAAGTTTTATGCGCAAAAATAAAAAGAGGAGGAGGGCGGAAAGGCAAACGATTTTAACACGCGTGCACGTAACGATTAAATTATTGTAAAATGTACATTTCCGGGGAAATGTTTTATCTCGACTATCTCGTGTGTTGTATCATACGTACGTGGACGTGCGAAATAACGCGGCGAGCACACTTTATTTTTGCAATTCCGAAATACACACACATGCATGCACGTGCAGGGTGTTTCCGCTCGCGAATTACGAAGCGAAATTCCGGTGAAAAATGCAACTTTCAAAAAGTAGCAAATCCATCGTCGCCGGGGAAAATCCACTCCGTTCCGTCACTCGGGGCAAAAAAAAAAGAGAAGAAAAAAAATAACGCGAAACGGAACGAATGTAAAATCCAAAAATGTATACGCCGGGGCGCATAGCGACGCCCGTTAATTGCATCTACACTTATATACACGTGTAATACGCAAAAAAATAAGCTCGTGCGCGCACGCATCCGCGCGGACGCGAATTTTGACGTTCTCGCATGAGCGATCGGCTTTTCACACATCGCGCTTCTATACCATCAGCTGTATGCATCTAGGAATATATGTATACTTTGGCTCGTGCACAGCATATATATATACGCGCCGTGTAAAATGGCATGTGCAAGAGGCAGAAAGCACGCAAAGTAATTGAAGTGCTGGTCTATGTATATACTGGATGGCATTCCCCGGGGTTTGTACGCACGTGTAGGAAACGCAATTGCAGAAATAAAAGGGGCCGACTGTATTCCCCACGTGGGCTTGACAGTCGGCGGCTTGATGAATACACCACTATCGCCCTCCAGCCATCTAGGACCCCTCCCCCCTGCCCCTTTAACTATGCTCTTATTCCTTTCGCTTCCGTTTTACGCGTATCTTCGTGGGGGTGTTGTGTGAGTTCAATTTTTTTTTTCCCCCATTCACGAGCTAACGGGCATCGAGTGCCATATATTTCGGGGCATATTTGTCTGCGGGAGCGTACATAGGTGGAGATACGAGCCGTGTTGCGTGTTGCTATACATACATGTGTATACACACAGAGACGTTAAACCCCGAGGACTTGGACCGGCTATAATTCAGTTGGTGGTCGATCGTTTTTCTTCTCTGCTGGTTCTGATTTCGCCGGCTGCCGCTGCCGTGATACTCGGCGATCCCTCGGGGTGAGGGGTAATATTTATTGAAATTTAACCTTTTGGGCTTTTTTTTTCCCTGCGACATCGGTTTAAATAGTGTGGGGACGTCGTGAAAACGATCTCTTATTTTTGGAAAGTTTGATTTTTCCATCGACTCGGGAATTTAATTGTATCTCTCGGTGAATTTATTATACTCCACGTTTTTTATTCGAAACGAAGAGAATGTTTAAAAAAAATTTTAATCACAAAAGTAGCGGATGGTTGAATTTTCATGTGATTAATTACGAATGGAAAAAAAAGGTGGGAATAATATTCCATCGACCATGAATTATTTGTAATTGTAATTCAGAGTTTTTTGAGTGCAACGAGCGAGGAAATAACTACAACCAACGCAGTCCCAATCTTTTAAACTCGTAAAAAAGCAACAAAGACTCAGTGCAGCACCCGCCAATCGAACGGAGTGAAGCCAATCCGAAGGATCACTGTTAGTACCAATGCAAGTTGCTAGTACCCGAAAATGGCGAGTAAAAAAAAAGGCCATGCACTAGTACTAGGTAGATATAACAGACAAGGTAGGTACAGCCGAAAAACTCATCTCGAGTACGTAACAGTATAGCCTGTATAGGTCACAGGCTTGTAAGGGCTGATAACCGCGCCAATGCGAAAAAGATAGCCAAGCTCGGGAGAAAGACTGTCAAAGAAGAAGAGACGAAAAAGGGCTACTGTTCCCCTAAAAATTAAGTACATAGACGAGGAAGAGCAGAGACAAGGCGGGGAGGAGGATCAAGGAAAGGGAGGGTTCATAGCTCGGATTAGGCCGAGAAGAAGAGGTATCCATCTATAGAGAGGAGGGGGGCTCGAGAGTGGGCGGGGGATATCATAAATCGGCCCGGATTCGTGAAATTGCTTTATGGACACAAAAGGCAGACGGCACTATTGATTCTGTTATTCTCTCGAGTCCGGTCCGTGAGCGGGTGGGAGGGGCCGAGCGGGGGCCCGCCCTTTTCTCTTCGGTTCTCCCCGGTGGTTGGTTTTTTTTTTTTTTTTTTTTTGAACGTGATTACCACGTTATTTACATTCTTGAAAGTAAATATTTTCATCATAAACTTTTTCATCGTCATTTTTGATCCCGCAAATACTCTCATCTCGTTGCATAGGTGCAAGTGATGATTTCAAGATACTTTTGCGTACAACCGAGTAAAAGAATGGATGGGCTGAGTTCATTATTTCTCAATGGTTCGCGTCGACGGTCATTTAGATAAAACGATGACAAGCAGTTATTCTCGAGGGCTGTCCCGTGAAAAGTACGATTCGTGAGCTTTGATTTCAACGATTTTACGACTCAAGTTTGTACGAATAACTTGCAAAATTCGAGACGACATGAATATTATTACCATCAATGTAATCATCAATCGCCAATTCCGAATCGCAGCATCGCAAAACATTGGTTCTCGCGCACTCCCGCACGAACCTTTTCCACTCTTAACACGCATTACCCGTCCTAGCTTCTTTTCCTCCTCCTCCGCCCGGCAGTAGTGTTTCCCTTTGTACTTCACTCCATCGTCACTATACCACCAGACGTAAAGGGAACATCGTCTCGCACGCACTACCGTATTTATACTTACACCCCCTATATCCTCCACCTCCTCCTCCTCACCGGTATAACAGTACGCCCATCCCCCCCATCGGCGTTAAATGCCCCGGTGCAGCAGCGCTCCAAGGGAAACTGGCTCTCTCTCTTGCCGCGTGCACTCGGGAACATTAGCTAGAAAGCTTCTGCAGTCTCCCCCTCCCCGCCCCGACCGGAGGGCTGCGGGTATCGCTGGCGTAGTACGGATCGCAGAATGATCCGGGACACCGCGTCTCTCAGCGCGCGCAGTTTAGTCTGATGAACATTTTACAGCCCCGGTCTCTCTCTCTGTACTGTATACCGAGTTTATTAGTGTATACCGTATTACATCGAACCACCCGACGATCCGAGTGCCCGGACTCGAGTCGTCGTCCTGATGCAGCTTTCAGTATACCGTTGCCCATCGTGAAAGTACGCGCACCCTCGCAGCAACGGTGGCAGCTAACCCGACGGAAGAGGCATCTCTCTTCCTGCAGAGGCCCCAAAGCGATCCTGCGAGGCCTGGGGTGGAAGCTCGCTCGGTCATTTCCATCAGCGCGTACGGTACACACGTCTAGCGCACCAGCCCTCCCCGGGGCCTCTTTCCCGGGTGTCGATGGGGGGGGGGAAGCACTCGCCGGGCGCGAAGACGTCGAAGAAGAAGAAAAAGACGTATAAAGGGGGCGGGGGGGAGGGGGGTAGAGGTACACTCTCGAGGGCGTCGCGACGGAACAATGAGCCTCGCCACGAGCACTCGCTCTCAGCCGGAGCGCGTCCCTTTTTCCTCGGGATCCGGCGAGAATACGCGTATACCGTACACACACACACACACACACAGAGATAAGAAGATAAGACATCGTCGCGCTGTTCGGTAAACTCCCGCGACACCTGCTCGATACGCGTACACACACGCACTCGACCCCTCTTCCCCCCGCGAGGACTCGAATGGAGGCTAAGATGTGTTGCAGGGGGGGGGGGGGGGGGGGGGGGGGGGGGGGGGGGTGGGGGGGGGGGGGGGGGGGGGGGGGGGGGGGGGGGGGGGGGGGCGGGCTTTTGGGGGGCGGGGCGGGTAAATAGTTCCGCGCGTCGCTGCAGCGCGTTGTCCGTCAGTTTTTCACCGCCCCCGGAAAAACTGCATTCATTGTACACGCGCCCTTCACGAGGCGGACGAACCATTACACTCATCGACCACACGCACCGCGTCTCCTGTATATTCAGCGCGATCGCTTCGACTCGGTTCTCGCCGGGGAGGTTCGCGAAGTTGCACGAGAGAGCAATGAGAGATACAGACAAACGCGCCGGAGAATGACGAAGAAGAAGAAAAAAAAAAAAAAAAAAAAAAAGTACAGGCGCATACCGTGTTACGCGAATTCAGAGACACGGAGGGAGATGGATAGCCGCGGGACGGGGTAAAAGAGGCCGCGACTCCGCGCGGCATTGAAAATCGGTCCGCCGACCGGCGTCCCCTGCCACCGGCGCTTATTAATCGAGTACCGAGTGCCTTGGCTTACATTATGCATGACGCGGTGCGCGCTGCGGCGCTCCAGCTCGAACGATCTTCGTGTCCCGCCTCCTCTCTCTCTCAGCTTGTACAATGTCAGTATTGTTCTTTCACTGTGAGCAAAAACACGCGTATACATTGTCCTTTCGACGACGCGAGAGTGGATAATGTACCCCTCGCGGACAATTATTATTATTATTATTATTATTATTATTATTATTATTATTATTATTGCCCCCGCGAGGAGGCGTGCTGCGCGCGCGCCGTCTGTTTGGAATTTTTCCGATTTCTCGAGGAAACGACGACGACGGCTTTCTGTATGCGAGTGTCAGCACGAGCGTGCATCACGAGCAAGTATCATACCCATCACCCAACAGCTAAAAGAGCGATGGCTGCAAGCGCTAAAGGTGCAGGCGATGGGATTAGGTTTTGTTCGTCCGCAAAAACCCGACGGGCTAATATCTTTTTTAGAAATGCCGACGGATATTGTACATACTGTGTGTATGCCTGTGTAATAACAGTACGCGCCCGATTGAAAACGTGAAAACGAAGATCGCGCCTTTCACCGGAGCTGTGAATGTGCTTATTACGTGACGACGATGATGATGATGATGATGATGATGATGATGATGATGATGATATTTCCGACGACAGACTTTGAATTCAAAAGTCCACCTCGCTGTGTATAATATCGTCTTGCATTGTACTTGTATACGGTTCTTGGCGACCGACAAATTTGCGAAAAATCGCACTGCTAAATTAATGAACTCGCGCGCGAGCAAACACACCGGGCGCGAGTCTCTTTACCGAAGGTCGACTGGATTCCTTGGGTGACTGTCTCGCTACTATTACGCGTATATATGTATAT
>JAPYYV010035750.1:0-11981 GCA_030522625.1 Copidosoma aretas | reverse complement strand
GCGATCACAACAGTCCCTCGGGCGTTGCTTCGCAAACGCCCTCGGGCCCAGGGATCGCCCTGGCGACATGCGCCACCAGGTACGAAATATACTAATTCAGACATGTATAAACATATTGAGATTCAGTAACACAAGTGAAAACATACAGTAAAATATAAACATGTTGGTAATATTTTTTATTATTGCGACTTATGAGCAAGTGAATGAGGATATTACCAAGATAAACAGGTCGGCGGAAAATTGCACCACGACAAATATACAAATAAAAAGTTATGAAGGAACTTATCTAAGAATTAAGAATGAAAGATTCAACGGTAAAAATATAAAGCTAAAACGAAAAAAAATCTCTAATTTACATAAATTAAACGACAAATATATGTAATATTACAAAAAAAGAATAGAAAGATATAAACAGAGACAAAGATATTCAGACATCAGAAGAAAAATTCAAAATTGTATAAAATCTCAATTAGAGCATAGTAAAAAAAACCGCTGCCAATGAATTAGCACAAAGCTTCCTCAACAACATTCTTCTGCAATTATTTATATAAAATAAAAAAAAAATAAAAAAAATACATGAATGATTTAAAATATGAATAGAAGCTATTTTCATGCTCTATGATATGGAATTATTTCGAAAATAAGATTATAACTTTTACCCGAATAGTACAAAAAATATTGTTAAAACTTTTCTGAATTAAGAACAGTTGACTATAATCAGAATTTATTACTGAAATTGATATACGTAATATAATATCTTGTAGTTAAAATAGTATTGAATTATATAAAGCTATTCAATTATCTATAGAATATAACTATAATGAAATCAAATTTAAATATTTGTACTTCAAAAACAGCATAAAATGTTTTTTTAGCATTAAAAATCGTTGTAACAACCTTAATGGGGTATAAAATTCAAAATGGAAAATGGGGCTATTTTGAAGCTCTATCGGATGTTACTATTAAAAAATTCGAATAAAATTTTTTTATGTCACCCCCAGTCACCCTTAAAGAAGTAAAAAAACCGGTTCTTTGACCATAAAAATCGTTATAAAAACCTTAATAAGGTATAAAACTTAAGTTTTTTTTCTGAGCCGCCATAAGGACGAAAAAACAAAAATTTTAAGCCCAGAATCATTGAAATCATCATTCAAAGCCTCCTCCATGAGCAAGCAAAAAAAATACATAAAATAGGAAATTAGAAAAAAAGATACAGATATGAATAGAAAGCGGCATATTTGTAGTTTTGTTAAAGAAGCTTATCTACATGGAGTAAAAATTAAACAAATGTGCAGAAACATACATAAAATGAAGTATCTAGAAAGAGAAAGACTTTAATTAAAATGAGTTACACAAACTTACAAACAACAACTTATACATACAAAACAAAAGACTAGCATTGATCGAGATTCAGAGACAAAAAAAACGATATAAAAACCAGAGCACTGCAAATGCTTCTTAAAAGATTGATGTGTCACGTACTTAATGAGGCTGTTCATTTATCGTGTGATTGGTTGATATTATTTACGTAGTTTTTTAGAGCAGGAAAATTCAAAAATGAGATTATGAGTAATGAAAAAAAAGTAATTTTAATTCATAGCTTGAAGAATATGTTTTAATAAAGCTGATCATTCGATTTTTTCGAAAAATAATAAAAATTTAATATGTTTATTCAAAGTGCGGGGGCTCGCACGTGAGGCGTGCAGGGGACGTAGCCTCCAGTACGTAAAGAGACAGAAAATCAGAAATGTTGACGCTCAGTAGTTTCACAGACACAGGGAAACATATAAAATGTAGTGATCAAGAGATGGATAAACGAAGCGATAAAAATTCAGTGGTATTCACCAGGGTTTTAAATAATTCAATTAAATCGTAATTGAATCACAGTTCAATTAACAATTGTTAATGGATATACGATTCAATTGAGGATTAAATTTGATTTTTAATGATTTAAATAGGATTTTAAATGTTATAAAACAATGCAAAAGACACACTGGTCTTTTAATTTTCGAAAACAAAGCAAATAAATGAAAAAAATAACGTATTTTACGAAACAGTTAAATTTTATTGTTCATTGAAATACTTACATGCGTAGATGTTAATATCAAACTCTTATTTTCCTGTTAATAAATAATTTACAGTTGTTTGAAGCAGTTTCAACTTTTTTTTATCAAAGATCAAGTTAAGGAAAATAATTGTTATAAAAATAAGTATGAAACTTCTCACATTATATAATACATACACCCTTCGAGGGCCCCCTCGCTTGATACGGCACCAAACGCCAAAGCCACCTTAAAATGAATTAAATTATTTTAAAATTCGTCAAAATAAAATGATTATCATCACAAAAAAAAAAAAAAAAAAAAAAAAAAAAAAAAAAAAAAAAAAAAAAAAAAAAAAAAAAAAAAAAAAAAAAAAAAAAAAAAAAAAAAAAAAAAACAATCATCGCGCAAAACACACAGCCGGGCCGTGATCATTTGAGTACTATAATATGCCGGTACTACATTCGAACTCCGAAGTGATCCAATTAGCGATGGGTGCCTCTGCAAATTCGCAACGGCAGCAGTATCGCGCGTACTCGAGCGTCGTCGACTCGTGCTCGTGTATAATATGCAATATCGGAAGATCCGCGAGTAATACTCATATTATACATACATTATAGTACCACGATAAGTATATGCATATAAGTGTATCCCCTTATGGATGATAAAGCTGCGGGATATATAATAAGGGATGCGTGTATAGGTGCGCGCGCAGTTTGATAAGTGCGGGGTGTTACTGGAGGGGTAGTTTGACGTGGTTTGACAATAGCGACCCTACATGACCCTGCGTGCGTGCCTGGGATGGCAGAGAAGGCAGGGATAACGCGAAAGACGTCGACGCT
The DNA here is from genome assembly GCA_030522625.1 of Copidosoma aretas. Taxonomy (NCBI): domain Eukaryota; kingdom Metazoa; phylum Arthropoda; class Insecta; order Hymenoptera; family Encyrtidae; genus Copidosoma; species Copidosoma aretas. The sequence continues at coordinate 9,097 of JAPYYV010035750.1, read as the reverse complement.
GTAATAAATATATGTATAGGCATCGGGGTTGCCCGCGCGTGGTTGCTTTTATGCTGCATGCACTGTTATAGTGTGCGCGCGCACAGGCGTTCTAGCGAGTCGCGTGGCCGCCTCTGATTCGAGTGTGGGTCTGGTACAGCACTGAGGATTCAAATTGGGGAAATGAGTTCTCGGCGCAGGTCCGTATCAAAATGTTGTGCAAAAGATATTATTTTATTATTATTACTTTTTTTTAAACGTCAAGACAACACTTGAAGCCCCGATTTGTGATGGTCTGGAGGCACACAGTGCTCGAAAGGAAACAAAATTCAGTCGAGACAATTCAGGAGATAGATTGGCTGAGATTGCGATGGCAGTATATCAAGTTTTTATAAAGATATACACATTATGGGTTACATCGATACTTTGGGTGGTGTTAGGCAAATTTTACAAATACTCGGGACGAAAAGTACACCGAGTATTTTTTATTGGTCATTTGAAAAAAAAAAATTACAAATTTTTATAAAAAAATCCCACGCGATGAAGCCAATGTGACGAAGAGTCTGTGCACAAACTTCGCCATGTGTACAAATATTTTTTGCATTCAAAAAAAATATTTTTATCACTTTTCCAAAAAAATATTTCCAGTACACGTGTGCGCGGGGCACGCGGTACGAGTGATACGCCACGTACATATATACGCGACTGCCACATCAGGCATCAATTGCGTATACCTACGTATTCGGAAGCTCTTCACTCTCGAGGGAGACACCGGCGTTGGCTGCCCACCGCTGCTGCTGCTGCTGCTGCTGCTGCTGCTGGTGTAAAGGTTAGTCCCTGCGAGGGGTTGCTGTTTGGTGTCTTAACGTCGCTACTTTTTCCAGATTTTTTACAAGTTTTTGGCTCGATCGAGACAGTTTCATTCGGTCGTCGTAGGATTTTTATTTTTCCATTTTTTGTTTTAAAATCTTCTGGCGTTTGTGCTTCCGGAAGGGGTTGTATACTCATGATGTTTCGGGGGTGGTCGATGCATGCTACAGTACGACGAACGCCGTTTGTTTGACAATTCATCCTCTAGCGAACGTGAGACTTTATTTCCCAAGTTTTTTCAGGCGAACGCGAGTCGGTGCACGAATTTTCGTATCAATAGGATATTCATTTTTTTACAAAATAAATCCCCAGTAGTTTCAAAGTTTGACAAGGATTGTGGGGTTCGCTTTCGAGCTTTCGCCGAGTGTATGTACGTTCGTGTGCGTGTGTGTTTGTACGGCGACCACACGTCAATGGCGAATAACTATCATTACATCGAATCTCATTGATTTTCTCGCTTCCGTGTAATATAATAGAAATTTCGTGGGCTTATTTTGTTTTTATCGTGGCTCTGGTCAACATTACCTGTACGTCGGAACATCAAAACTACGAATGCTATCATGAACTTGAAACATAAAATAACGCTTTTTCGAACATTTGAAGTAAAATAATGACAATTTGAAAACAATGTACGATTTGTTGCTTGGGGTGTAAAAAAAAGTTCTCGAAGCTCTTGTAACGCCAGAGTCGATAAGACCGACAGTACCGAGTTTTGATAACGCACGTGTGCAAACAAACTCTCCACGGCGGTACTATAATATTACTTATTTTTTATCAATACGGTGTTAACACGATTCATTTGTACAATTTTTTCAGAGGTGATTTTTTTCCAATGCGACCAGCAAGAATTGATCTCTTTATCACTCCGAATTCGAGAATCGTTCCGCGCGATACAAAGTTTTTCAAACGTTTCATTGGCAAAAAATCCCTCCAAAGTAATTCCCAATCCGACTCGCTCAAAATTTCACATCATTTTGTTCGCCATCGTGCCCCGAAATTTTCTTTCAAAAGCTTCTCTCGGAATTCCTTGCAATATTTTCCGAATGCCGTGCGATGGCATAATAACTTAAAAATGAATTTTCAAGACTTGTTTGCCACCATAATCATCCCTCCGAGCAGGACTCCCGTGGGAGTGCACGACTCCGGCAGCCATCCTTTTGATTAGCAATACGTTTAACCGAAACGATCGAAAGGAGCACAATTTTTTGTCCACCACGACTCCGTTGAAACGAAACGGCCGATAATTCGTGTTCGCTCGACGAACGAACACCCCGCGGCAACACAAAAAAGTACCTACCATTGTTTCGCGCAGGAATCGCCCGACAACGAGTGCCGACGAAGACGATAGCAGCGACGAGGGGAGCGGCCTCGCCGGCGGGAACGAAAGAGCACGCATCGGAGAGAGCACAGGAAGGAGTCGGCGCGCGGTGTCGATGCCCCCGCGCTGACGCCGCGCGCAATACACTTGCACACGAGGCCCGCGTCGCGCGCGAGCAGCAGCAGCAGCGGCCGATCTCCGCAGCCGTCGGGGGAACGGAGGCCGTGGAGCCCGCGAGGATGATACTCCGTCAGGCCTTCCTGGCGGCCCTGTCCGCCTTTCTGGTGCTCGGGTACGACATGGAGTTCGCCGCGGCCGAGGACTGCGGCGCCTGCGTCCAGCTCACGTCGCACACGTTCGACAAGGTTCGAGGGATTTCCGTACTTTTGGTTCCCACGCCGCGAATTCGGGACCAAGCGTTGCAATCGTCCAAGACCAGACCGATCGCGGAGGGAGGAAAGAAATCGGTGTGCAATATCCAACGCGATGCGCACGATCGCGGAAACTGATTCGATATTACTGGTGTACACAATGGCCCGATCGCCGTGCCCTAAATTTACGCAGAAGTATGATCGAACTTGATTATCGATTTTCCGGGAATGTTCTCGCCGGGGGGAGGGCCACCACCAACGGCGCCGCCCCCCCCCCCCCCCCCCCCCCACAATCGCGCAAATCGGCGAAAACGACGAGTCTTCAAAGTCTGGACGATTTTCAATTCCCGTTACTGCACTCGCGCGTGCGAGAAAAGAAACAAACACGCGTCCAACGTATTTCACGATCCACCCGAATGACCCGCGGTGAATCGCGCGAATTGCCATTTGGATTTCCAACCACTTTCGGACAAATGTTTATCTGAAAATCCAATCCACCGCTCGGGCTGGATAATTCATCTTGCATCGCCACCCGAGTATTTAGATTCAAATACTTACTCGAACGCTCGATCCGAATCATTGTTTCTCCCTCCCGGACGTAATGCACCATTTTTACCGGACAATCGACGCGGTGTATTTTGTCGTCGCGAAAAACAAAATCCTTGTTTTTTTTTTTCCCATTCCCGCAGATTCTTCCCAAGTTCAAAGCCATGCTGGTAAAGTTCGACGTCGTGTACCCGTACGGCGACAAGCACAAGGAGTACTCGGACGTGGCCGTGAGCACGAAGGACTCGCCGGATCTCCTGATCGCCGAGGTCGGGGTCAAGGACTTCGGGAACAAGGACAACCAGGACCTGGCCAAGCGCTTCGGCATCAAGCCGGACGACTATCCGGCCGTGCTGCTCTTCGTCCAGGGGAAGAGGGAGCCGCACAGGTTCGTCGCGGCCAAGGACGAGGAGTTCACCGCGAACAACATCAAGAGGTTCGTCAGGAAGAAGACCAGCTTGTACTTGGGACTGCCGGGCTGCATAGAGAAGCTGGACAAGCTGGCCGACGAGTTCAAGGCCAACGAGAAGGACAGGAAGGTGCGTTCGACCGGAGAATAGTATTGGCTGTGGATGTACCGTTTTGTCTCGAAATTTTCCTGGAAATCGCATCGGCTGGATTTCCGTTTGATGTATCGCGTCATTTTGAACGTGTCTTACCGATGACGCAATTTTGTTCGTTGTCGAGTGGAAGAGCGCCATGTCTCAAAATTTTATTTAAAAAATTCGGGCAAAAGGCCGATTCGTAATCTGGGCTTGGTTACTTGGAACAAAAAATTCCCATGAATTGAACTTTATTTTCGACTCATAAAAGTATAAATACTTTTCAACTCATTGTGTGCCTAACAGGGGAATATCTGTAGACGAATTTTTTTGTATCATTCGACCCAAAATCTGTTTTGCAAGTATACTAGTAGGTTATATATTATTTTGTGTTCTGGAAAATGTTCAGATGAAACCTTGTTTTAGTTTTATTCATAGAATCATCGGGAAATGTTTAAAACTAAACGTCATTTGTTTCAGGAAATCTTTAACAAAGCAAAACTCTTTGAAGAGACTTTACCAGAAGAGCATCGGGCAGCAGCAAAGGTTTACATAAAAATGATGGAGAAGATACTGGAAAAGGGAGACGTCTTTGTGCAAACCGAACAGACAAGACTCGAGAATTTGCTCAAGGGAAAGCTGTCGACCGAAAAGAAGAAAACGATGGAAGAAAGAAGAAACATTTTACAGTCGTTTATGTTCCGTGATGAGTTGTAATTGATAAAAAGGTTAATGAACTGCACTGCTACGTTTTCACACTCGAGTTGACGAAAGGAGAAGAGAGATGAAATAAAAAAAAAAATATGAAGAAAAAAAAAAAAAGAAAATAAAAACAAAAAAAAAAAAAAAAAAAAACGTATTAAGTGCACAATGTACAATCGTGTAATTTTATTTGAATTTAAATATATTGTCGTAGAAATATTACATTTAATAAAAAGCGCTCAAATTTTTCAAAACTCAATGTACAACAGACGTTTATCAACAAGTTTTTAAAGCGTAAAAGAAAAACAAACACTGATTATTTCGTGATATGTTACGAAGGTTCCTAAAAAAGAAAGACCAACATATTGAACAAATCAAAATAGGAGCCTAAAAAGCAAAAATCCACAATCTACAAAGTATAATCGTATTTATTATTAATATCATTCACTTTTAACCACTTACAAATGTAATACTTCAAAAGTCATCGATTATTAGCCAGACAAAATCCATTTCTTCATCATACTGTATTTACGTTAAAAAAATCACAGATACAATGTACAATAATTGTCATAAATATTATATATAAATGAGTCAATAATAAGACAAAAAAAGCATGCTCACGTTTTTTATCAACTGGTGACTTACAAACAATAAAAAAAGATTCATGAACAAAATTAATTCAATTTCACTCGTACTTTTACAAATGTACCTATCATATCATATCATATCATATCATATCAACCTCACATCTTTACTACTCACTGCTTGTGCTCATGGCAGGAATGTACTTATTCCAACATTTAAAGACTCACTCTCTCTTGCTCTCAGCACTATTTAACAGTATTATTACTTTTAAAATTAAAAACATGCTTACTCTTGTTCTTTAACTTCAAGTTTTTCAAGATCTGCGGTCACTTTATCTGTAGCTTTTTCCACCTCGATAGTCTCTTTACTCTCTTCTTTGGAATGCTTATCTTCCGTAGTAGCTTCTTCGTCTTCTTTAACTTCGGTCTTTGCTTCCTTATCTTCATCATCTTCAGAGCAGCTGGAATCGCTCTCGTCTTCAGAATCTGGTTTACCGGAGTAAGCTTCACACTCCGTTTCTACGATTCTCTTTGCCTTGTCGAAAGCTTCTTTCCACAGGCGTGCATCTAGAAACATAATTAATCGATATTGATCGTTGAAATAATAAGGTCCACCACTGACTGAAAATAAAAATATACCCACTTTCAGCATTAGCGAATCTAATGGCCAGCAGTTGTGGCTTTGGCTGCTCATCGGCAAAGTCAGCCAGGGCACTCCAGACCCATGCACGGTCACTACTGCAGTTGGGATTTAGTTCCATCCATGGCCAGACGAAGTGGTTTGCACATAATTTTAACGTTTTATCCCGGCGCATGACGACTCTCACGGTGTTTTTGATTTTGTGCCTGAGGAGCTTCACTTCTCCTGTTCCTCTCTCCTTCCATTCTGCTGGACTGTCTGTTGTATCATAACGATACAATTTAGCTCTCCTACAAATTTAAAAACACATAAAGACACAAAATTGACATGGCAAAAACAGATAAAACTTTAAACTTACATTTTGATCATTTCCAGCTCCTCCTCTTCGTTTGTGGAGACTTCGACCAGTGGCAGCTGTACGACTGGTTCAAAATAAACTTGGGGAGAACCAGGAGGAGACTCTCCCAGGACAACTCCATCGTCCGCGCTCCCATTCTCAGTATGATTGTCGGCCTGCAGCACAAATTGAATATCTTGTTATGAAATGTGTTATTCACTTGATTATACTTGCAGAAAGAAGTAGAACAAGCAAAACATTGAATTCTCCCACTTGGTGCACTCAGGAAAAGTTCACTTCAAATCGAATCACGCAAAAAGTGTGTAATTAGTCAAGAAAAAAAGCAACCTAGAGTGCAGAGGAACGTTTGAGAGCATCATATGATCCAAATGCCAAAATACAAAAAGAGACTCTGGTTAACCTAGCTGAGAGTTGAGAAAAGTCTACATCACCAAAGGTGGGCCAGGATGAGGGTTAATTTGAGGAACAAAACCCAACAAATAAATACTCACTCCTAATCCAAGCTCGGGCATTTTGACGATCTATAAACGAACTGGCGAACGGAGAGAATAATGAGTTGATACTTGGAAATATTATATAGTATAGGGAACACTTTATTTATGCTGTAGGCTTCGCAGGTGCTGCGCATAACTGGCCTTCACAGGGCCGACTTTGAGGAGCAAAGGGCCCTGTAGGATTGAAAATAAACGTTCTTCTATTAAATCTCTGCATGGAAAAATGTTTATTCCAGATAGGTGTTTGTCGTGACAAAACAATACTTTTCTATTTTGCGATGTTTTTTCCATTTTATAAAAAACCTTTTCAACCCTTTATCTTCTACGATTTTTGAAACAGAAGAGGAAAATATATTTAATATATTTTATCTTGGCGAGGGAAATTTTTTAAAAACAGTTTTCCCAACTTACTAGAGACATTATTGGTAACTCAGACCTGAACCTTTCCTACAGCTAACATAGAGATTAGTTTTGGAATATTTTTCACTTCACAATTTGTGGGTTTTTACTTTTTTTTTCTTTTTTTTTCAATAGTTATCGGCGAAACACATCAGCGCGTACCTCAATCAATAATAAATAGTATTTTTGTAGTAAACATAGAATCAAGCATATTATTTCTAAATGTGAATTTAGATGATCTGGACAGCCAAAAAATTAAAAAAAAATCCAAGAAATAAGTTGGTTGTTATACCTTTGTATGTACCCTCTGTAGTACAATATACTTACAAAATCTCAACACTGAATTTAATCAATGCTAAACTTATAGTAAAGACTTAGAAATCGGTTGCAAATTATAAATTATATAGTTGATTCAGCTCATAGCAGAATCGATAAACACGAAAACATAATTATCTGGAAGTGTGTTGCATAGTTGCATTATACTATATGTTGTACTATAAGTAACTCTTGCAATAATAAACACACAACTAATCATGTTGGCGGAATTCTTGATGAAACAAAGAAACAACGTTGATTCGAAATTGAATCAACATTAATTCAACGCCGTATTTTACCAATGCATAAATTTACGACCATAATTTCAGTTTTACCACATTTGAATCAGTGTTGATTTATAGTATTGAATAGTAGCCACCAACAGCAAAACATTTTCGAAAACGTTATAAAGTTCCTAAAAAAACGATTTTCGAACGTTATCAAAACGTTTTATACTGGTACGGTGCGAGACCAGCGTTAATTCAGCGTCACTTTGGATTGGGAACAAAAAGTACAATTCATGATTTATTTATCATTCGTTCTATTTTGGACGAGTGAGGTGTATCTTCTCGGGCCTCTCACCGCCTTGGGCCAGTTGTAAGCCTAATTGCTGATGACTCCACCACCATGTTCAGGAGATGCATTGCGTAAAAACTTTCTCTTGCTTTTTCTTAAGAATCTCGATAAACAATTTTTGTCTCAAAGGCATCTTATGGTGCCTTGAAGAGACAGAAAACGATCTGTCCAGATCTCCTTATGCAAAAGCAAGCGCATATAATTGCATATGCAGTGTGTGTTACTCAATGCGGCAACTCTGGTGAATACATTATATCTCTAAATACATATTCGCACAGTAGTGGACTATCTCTTTAGAAGGCCCCCTTTTTAAGTTATTTAAAAAAAAAAAAAAAATCTGGCACAAGAAAGCCAACATTTGAGCTTTTGGAATCCACATATTTTACATTGACAATCTACACAATTCCATTTGCATGGCATGGAATAAAGTTAAAATAGCTAATTAATTTCTAATAAAAACGAGCATGTTATTTTCATATCTCTGATCTTTGGACTGAATAAAAAGTAATTGAATTGCTTGTTGTGATAATCATGGTAGATTATTTTCAAACAAATTAAAAATTAGACGTTCGAGCTGAGGCACACCTTACATCCACGCCTTCATCCAGCACTGATACACACTTACATTCAATCCAACTACTTGCAACATATATTTGTATTATACATTGCATCGTTTGGCCAGTAGTTCGAGAATAACACTCGACTTGACTCCTTATCGTTCGACTTTCCGGGAGCTTTTTTTTCCTCAAAAATGTTAGGTGAGTCTCGTCTGATTTAGATAAAAGGAGGAAAAAAAAATCACGACAATTACAACGTACTCGATCCGATCTTCTCATGGGAACTTTGTCCATAAGTGTGCAACATATTCGTGCGTTTGCTTATAATTCGTGTGTATATATGTGCGTGCGCTTGTGTCATCGTGCGCCGCAGAGCCGTAAAGTTGTCAATCAAATTTACACAGAAGAGTCAGCCCGTTGTCTCAAGGTCGAGCTCATCGAAATACGTTTCGATTGCGATTTTTCAATCAATGATTTATAATAGCACCGTACTTGTTTTTTATAAAGCACTGTTAACAGTTCGAAAAATTCAAAGCGATGGCCCAAATCTTTTGCTACTATCAAGTACATCTTACAAACATATCCACACGCCTATGTCGTAGGTGCCTGCAGATCGCTGTTCCAAGTATGTGGCCGTCGGGGCATCGCCTCCCTGTCGAATTTACCGGAGACCCATCAGATGCTCCACAAAACGTGCAGGTGAGTTGCATTAATTCTTCGACATACTTACCGATCGACCGAGTTTCAATCTTAGAGCATATACTACTGGAGACAGCATTCAGTAAGAAAAAGCTGTCGCGAGGCTGGAGAAATAGAATGATATCCTCTCTCTCTCTAACCACTTTC
>JAPYYV010035723.1:0-12034 GCA_030522625.1 Copidosoma aretas | reverse complement strand
GGGCAGGGGGGGGGGGGGGGGGGGGGGGGGGGGGGGGGGGGGGGGGGGGGGGGGGGGGGGGCACTGCAGCGGACAGAGCCAATGGGCGAATATGAGGAGCAGGACGACGACTTCCGCGGGGTGTCTTTCTCACGAGCCTGGGCTCTGCTCCCTCTCTCTCTCTCTCTCTCTCTCTCGTATTCTCTCCTCTCCGCGGAGGTAACACGGGAGTGGAAGCTGCTGGCGTGTAGCGCGTTTTTACACGGAGAGAGAGAGAGGCGAAGGGGGAGGTATCGCGGGATCCCGGCAGCGGCGGCTTTCCGCTCGATTACGGGCTTTTCTGGATTTTTGCCTTTCGGAAGCCTGGGGACGACGCCCGGATCCTTTTTTGTCGCCGAGGCCGGTGTGGTGGTCGGGAATAGATGCAGCGACTTCCTGGTGTCGGGCGCACTGGTGTTGGTGAGAGGAGTGATGCTGTATTCATACCGATGGTCGTGTGTTTTCGTTTATTTTCACGGGATAACTTTTGTGTCCGGCAATCCTATTGTTAATTAGGGAATGTAATGATCTACCGGAGAATGAAACACTTGTGATTTCTGGTTGACGATGAGGAAAAATATTTCGATGAGCATAACGTTTCGTATCGTTGGAACGAATGATAAATCGGCTAATTATGCAAAACTTGGACATCGAAGTGTGAAGTTGAACGAGTAATGTGTTTTTGGGAAAAAAAAAACTAGTATTCCGCGTGCAGACTGTGAGCCATAAAATTATTCTTGTACCCGCATAAATTAACGTATACAGCAGGCTCATGATGTGAATAACTTAGTAGAGTTGACTGATAAAAATTGTCGTATGCCACCGAAAAATAAGTCCGAAATATATCAGCTTCGAATTTCGCATCATTCCGACGAAGTGCATCGATGTACATGATGCAGCACTTGATTTTCATTAAACGAGTGCCGAGGAAAAGCGGACGTGGCTCGAGGAAGCCGAACCGACAGAGACGGGGAGGAAGGAAGCGCGATCGGGAGACAATAGCGGCGAGGGGGTCGGAGTTCCAAATTTTTTCCCCCTCGAACTCACTTGGACGGCCGATTGAAATTCACGGCCAGAGCCTCGATGCTCGGTGCGCTTTCATATTCAGGAGCCGAGCCTCGTTACCCGGGCTTCTCCGATCGAATGCTAACGTCCCTTCTTTCGTCCGACCCCGTTCCTTTTTTAAAAATATTTTATCTTGTTTCAAGGGGATACTGTACAATTTGGTTATGCGTTTTTATCGATCAGTAATTTAGATTTTCACCCCTTACGAATTGTTGAAAGTTTATGTGAACGTTTGCAGCTTGATCCAGTGCGAATGTATTAGAACAGTCGTTAGAGTGCAAGACTAAGTAAACGAAGGTGTTTTTTACCTGAGGTTCGAAACTACTACTCATTAGAGCGAGTGACAGGAGGTCAGCATTCCCCATTGGAATTACACAAAATCGATTTGGTTTGAATAAATTTATGTAAGCTTCATTGACGTGTATTTTTGTTTGTACATCAGTGCCGGAAAATGTTTGTATCGCCAATATTCCAAAGTTATTTTTGTATCAGACTTTGTATTTATATCTCGATCGATTTAGATAATAATTTTTATGTTTAAAGCATTAATAACTTCAAGACATGGAATTAACAAAAAAGGTTACATTTTGTACAGTTCATTTGTCGCACTGCGAATGGGTGATATAAAATTTATAAACAAATTTTTTCATTTTTCAGATGAAGTTGAATGACCTCGGTCAAAATTGCTGCTCAATTTTATTCCTGTTACATGACAGTCATCGATGATAAATAAATTAACTGTCGACGTTTAATCAATCGAGAGTAATGAAAAATTAAATTTCAATGTACAATCATGTCGAGAAAAGAAAAAAAAAAAGAAAACTCAATAAAGTATTCCTCAGGTCACTTTTTGGATCCGGTAATACTTAACGTTACGACGCTACTTCCGCCCTACCCTGCATGAATGACAATCTTTTAATATGCATCATTGCTTCAAGTATACTAAATTAATTGGTTGTCATTTCACACGACGATCCAAATCTGTTGGATCAATTGTCGTAATCTCGTCATTGATGATCAAGCGAATGGGAACTGAACAAACTGTGAAGAACATTTTTGTATATGCAAGAAAATGATAGGTGTTATTACGATGTCAGTAGAATGAGCTCGTTATGGTCGGACGCACACCCTTGTCAACTGCTTTGAATATAAATGAGTGCACGTCACAATACTTGATTATTTTCTATCGTGCTTGCCTTTAGAAACTCATCGTACTTAATTGTTGTTTGTCAGAAGCTGTGAGATACGATGAAAGATCCTACATTAAAGTTTACTCGTCATTGGAATTCAAACTAAATTCAGCTTTGTACAAAAAATTCATATGAATTCTTCTATACAGATACGTCGTCTCCCCGAGTTGGTGAGTACAGGGCTCCATATGAATTCTCCACGTTTATTTCAATATCTTCACTGCAGAAGGTCAGTTTCCAGGCCTGAATATCACTCGGAGCCTTCATCAATCTGGTTTTACAGCTATTTACCAGTAAAACTATAAAACGGACCACTGTCAACATTTTCAAAGCTAAGTTTTGCACTGCCTTTATTCTCCCCGCTGAGAGTGAGAAAATTCCAAAGTCATCGGGAAAAGGGCACCTGATTACCGATTGCGTATACAATAATGACACTCACGCGAACCTTGGATCCCCGCCATCCTAGAAACGACCCTCCTATATGCTCGACTTTGACTCTCCAGGGGGAATCAGAAGCAACTATAATCGATAGGGGCGTCGACCCTACAATGGGTGAACACTCGAAAGAAGAAATAAGCGAAAAAAAGTGCTAAACCGAGCAGCGGCGAACGAGGGGGAAACCAGAGGAGGAAAAGGGGGCTGCTGGAGACAGGAGGTGCACACACACAGCACGGAGGATCGGAGAGCTGCGGGACAGAAGGCCCGCGGTATTAACGACCCGGGAGGAGGCCGAAGACGACGACGACGACGACGACGAGGGAGGCGGCGACGACGCACCGCGCGGGCAAACGGCGACGCGCCTCGCACATAGTACTTTCACTTCCTTTCCCCTTCGGTCGTCGCATAGACTACTTTTCCTTTCAGACCCTTCTTCTTTTGCTCCTCCTGCTTCTTCTCCCCTGCCCGGCCGCCGCCTGCTCCTCGCCCCCCCCCCCCTGACGCCTCTTCTTTCTTTCTTTGCCTTCTTTCTCCTCCTCCTCTTCTTTCTCTCGCTCGTTCCATCCGTCTTCGTGTGCCCTGCACCAGCAGCAGCAGCTAGAAATTTTCCAAGTCCCTTTGCGCCGAGAGCTCTGCATACTCCTCCTCCTCTTCTTCCTCCTCTTTTACCTCTCCTTTCCGCGGGGCTTGGCGCGCGCGAGTCGAGCCACCGTGAGTACATGGGCGAGGGACACGGATGCTGCGGGTTTCTTGCCTATCGATGGGTCGAGAGAGGATATTCCACGGGGATGATCGGGATGGCCGTGTCAAAAGTTCAACTCGGCATCACCTCGTAGCGATCTCGCGTGAATAAAGATGCGTGGTAATATTGCGCGTTGGCTCGCGTGGTTTTGGTCAAGTTCGAACTCCCTGTCCGGTGATTGTGTGAAAACGTTGATCATAACATCAATGCGGCATGCATCTTGTGGAGGACTTGATTGTGGCAAATTGGATGTCAGAAAACTTCATGGTTTGAGACGGGTATTTCGAGTATTGACCAACAACCGCGTGCACATCCAAAGTATCGAATCACGCTTTGATTTTGAAAGCGATGAAACGATGGGGTTGGTGAAAATCTTCGTTTCTTCGCTTCTCCAGTCTCAAGGGTACAGAACCATCGAACATCGTTTACACGCCCGATGCACAGCCCACGCGCAGTGTATAGAAGGACAGGCAAGGCATACGCGCGGAAGAAAGACGCGTGCACACTTCTATGCGGGGTGATGCGGAGCGAGGGACCGAGACTCGCCGTAAAGGAAGAAAACAACGGGGGGGGGGGGGTAGGAAAAACGAAGAAAAGAGCCGCGAGGGAGCGAGCGAGAGATGCAGTTGTGCGTTCGCGAGGAAGGCGGAAGGAGGAATCGAGCGCTCGTACGCGCGCGAGGCGGAGGAGAGAAGAGGAGAGCCGAAGGGAACCGGTCCCGGTCACTGGGCCACCAGCCGGCCGTCGAACCCTCCCCACCCGTCCGTCCTCCTCCTCCTCCTCTTATTTTCTCATTATTCCTTTCTTCATCTCGGCCTCTGTGCGTACTCCGCGGCTCTTCCTCCTCCGCCCTCTCTTCGGCTTCTTCGTCCTCTCTCTTCCTTCTTTCTTCGTACGGATGCACACTCGCTACTTGCTTGCGCGCGCGCGCGCGCGGCTTATCGTCGGAAAGCGAGCAGCCCCGGCTTGTTTATTTTGCACGCGAGAGCACGACCGTCGCAGCAGCAGCGGGGCCTTTTTCTTCCTCTCCTCTCGTGCCCGGCTGCTTTCTCTTCCTCCCCCTCTTCTTGTCACCCTGGCTTCGAAGCTGGCTCGCCGATCGGGCCCCTCGGTCGAGCCGAATTCGTCGCTTTTTCAGGGATAGGCGAATGCACCTATGCAAGCGTCTCGGGCCCGCTGCCTGGAATATATTTTGCTCTTGTTGCTTATTTAGTCTTCTTATATAGCTGCAGGGAAATTTTCTTTCCCTTGGCTTGGTACGCTTCGCGCATGATAAATATTTCGTAGCTGCCGCGATCAACGTTTCTCATGATGATTTTACATTTTTATTCCATACTTTCGGCCGAACGAATTGTTTATTCAACAAATGTGTATTGCGAATGATGACCAAAGTCTAGCAGTGAACATAATCATCGTGACACTGACAAAGTCACCAATAACTCTTCCAATAAAGGTATTTTCGAGACATTTGTGATCTGAAAAAAAAAAGACTGCTTAGATAATTTGTATGTTGAAATATTTTTTTAAACGATCGAAGTACTCAATAAATCACGATCAACCGCAGAAAATAATAATAATAATAATAATAATAATAATAATAATAATAATAATAATGACGATGATGATGATGATGATGATAACAATAATTGCAACAAACTCAATCAAGTGTTTCGCCCATACATTTTCTAAACAAATAATGAAATTAATGATTATAAATTTATTCAAAATATTAATACTATCGATTAATTATTGACAGAGCTGGATATTGCACTCTTGTTACCCGTACAAATTACGCAGAATATTAAAATCCCTGAAAACTCTGCACTAAACTTTGGTTTTATTTAGGGAGTGTAAGCGCCCTCTCTCACCTTACTCTTGAACTTAAATAAAAAGTATATAGATTACTCGAAGGATAAAGAAACCGTAATACACGATTTGAAAATAAATTCGAGAACAAAATTTGCTTTCTTACAACTCGATTTTATCGATCTTTGGAATTGAATTTGATTTTTCAAGTCTTATTATACCACTAATACTCAAGGATTTTACGTGAATTTTGAATTCTGGCACTTGACAGGACACATATATCACACGTATTTAAGTTCATCTTTAACGATACTACAGCGAATAACGAAGTTTTTTTTAAGATTCTTCACAAACCGACGAAACTGTTTTAGTACTCAATATCATATGCCACAATATTTACATTAAAAAATAACGTATGAATTTGTATTTTAAGACCTCCTCTTTATTCCAATACATTATTTCACCTTACAAGATATAATAATTAATATAAGGCCCCGCTATGATACAACGGCTTACACAACCTAACGTAATAGCAAATATTTGAACCTTAAAAAAGAAAAAAATAATTACGAACACTCAGCTCTCTGTAAAAAAAAATGGATGCAAAGACAATATGCCTTATCGCCGGGAACACATTATACGTTTCGAGAGGACTATCAAAGTGTCTGACTTGCTCTCGGCAAGCTTTCACTCAAACTCCTTGTCGAAGAAACGTTTCGCGAGCGCGCATATTGCCACAGCGTTGGCATTCTTATGTATGTCCATGGCCGCACTGCCGGCGATGTCCAGATGCGTGTACTTGAGTGGCTTTCCCGACGCTGAGTCATGCTGCATTGATAATGATTTTTCTTGTAATTTTTGTAAAATAAAATTTAATCTGGAAGACCTATAAGAGCTAGAAAACCCACCTCCTTCAAGCCAGAAGCGAGCATGAGGAAAGCCCCGGCGCACTGGTGTCCCCGACCCTTACCACTGGAGGCCTTCGTGGATTGCACAGCATCGTCACCCTCGGCCTCGCCCTTCATGCGCTTAAAGTCCTCTTTCCTTAATATGGAAACCTCGAACGGGTCGGACAATGACTCCCCGCACTCCTGAATCTTGTACGCGTTGCGCGTCGATCTCGCCACCGAATTGTCCATTGCGATCTGGAATCAATTTTGTCCTCGTTGTATTACAAACAAATTAAATTGCCAACGCCACTTGTTCATTGACTTTTACCAACAGGTTCGTACAAAGTGACTCTCAAAAAAAATTTGAAACCAAACACTTATTTTACTTTTGATTTCGAAAATCGACTCGATTGATAGCGGTAGATAATATCATTGACTGGTTTGGTTGCGCGATCTGTTAATCGATCACCAGAGACTGTACCAATTATGTAACGCTGTTTACACTAGACGCTTTTATCCGCGTAATTCAACAGAATCAGAAGTATCCTCTATCATCTACAAAACCATCAGAAACGAGACTCACCGAATACCCAGTACCAGCGGATAACTGAGCATGTCCAGTGAGCGTAGCGATCGTAAATATGTGGGGATCCACTGCTCCGGACTGCGCCATCTCCTTAAACTTGCAGAGCAGGTCGGCCATGGCAAACCGACCCTCGGCATCCGTGTTGCAGACCCTCACTCGTGCCCCGGACCTTGCCTTTATTACTTCGTCCACTACGTAGGCGTTCTCGCCTATACTGTTGCGCACCAGAGCCAACCCCACCACGACCTTGGTGCTGGCCGGTTGGAGCAATCTCACCGTCTGCGTAGGTTACGACGTGTTGTTCAAATGGTTTCAGGTGCATAATGTCATCGACAGTTCGGTAAATCTGAATTAACTTTTTGTTCAACCCATATCCGAATCAGCGAGCTCTTTCTTCGCCGCGATTTTGAGTTGGCTCTTTGTTGTTTACCAAGCCGTCGATACGACGACCAAAAATCAAAAGAGAGACAAACCTGCATGAAACCAGCAGCCGCGGCGGCACCGCACTTGTCGCGGCTCATCCCCAGCATGTTGCTGCCCGTCTTGATATCCAGGCCCCCGGTGTCCATGGTCACGCCCTTGCCTACCAACATGAGGGTCTCCTGGGTGCTGGCCGGTTCGTAGGTCAGGTAGACCACTCGGCCGGCGTGACGAGGGATCACCGAGGCGGCGCGGTTCACCGCGGCGAAGAGCGGGTACTCCTTTTCCAGGGTGGCCAGCTCGGAGGTCACTTCGACCTTGACTTTCGTGCCTTTGAACAGTTCGCAGATGTACTCCTCGATCTTTAGGGGAGACATGCGCTCGGGGTCCGAGCCACCTGTGGATGGGAGAAGTTTGAGTTTTCGCTTCTTTGAAGTCGGGCTGTATCGATCAAGATACTCACCGATATCGCGGGCGACGTATCTCCCGCTCTCGAGTGCGGTAGCGATTCTCACGATTTGTTCGAGCTTCTTGCTGTCGATCGGACTCCAGACGCCGAGACGTTCGGCCTTGTGCTCGCGCTCCTTGCTTATTTCGCGAACCTCCAGGGGCTACGACAAATCGAAGAAATAACAAATTGAGATGATACGAGAGATGTTATTTTTTCTCTGATTTATCCACAAAGGCCATGACTTACCACATAGAGAGCCTCGAGGGCACCGAGGAGAGTTACCAGTTCGGTGTGCTTGAAACGCGGGTCCGGCAGGAGTACCAGCAGTGGAAGCTTGATCCCGGCTTTCAGGGCCCTTAAGTATAGGCAAGTAAGTATAGTTTATTATTTCTATTCTACTTTGTGAACAGTAAAACAATCCGGTAAAATTCACATCGGTGACTAAGTTCCAGTAGTTGAAATATGACGGTGATGAGCAAGATCGTACTTGAGGATATGAGGATTCATATTGTTTCACCGAATTGCAAACATGAGAAAATTCAATTCCTTTTTTGACTGCGATGGCAAAAATTGAAAAAAAGAAAAAAAAAGGTCCATTAAAATTCAATGACAATTACCGTTTAACGCCTTTGATGGCGGCATCGGTGTACACCCTAACATCGTCGTAGTCCGGGTCTATCGGACCAGTCGGACTGTAGACGAGACGCTTGGCCGGTAAATCGATCGGCAAGACTGCGCCACTCTCGAACAGTCCCGAGTCGATCTCAGCTGTGCAGGACAGTAGGGACTTGAAGGGCTCGGGCTCCTGCTTGCCCGGAGGTGTACCCGAGACCAGTACGATGCCGTCGTAGTCCGGGCTGCAGATGTTCGTCTCGATTTTCAGGTGCGAGGGTATGTAACTGAAATCAAAAGGAGATAACGGTGCTATGGTACAGTTCTTCTTTTCAAATATTATTTTACACATTGTGATCCTAAAAAAGCACATGCACGCTGGTGATGTTATTTCGATTATTGTACTTAGGAACTTGTATAACACATATCCACTATGGATTGGTAATTAGATTAAAAGTTGCATTCAACGAACCGAACTCGTACGACTCGAGAGCCAAATAAACAATTTTGACCCGACAATCGGTTCGGTTTCCCTTTGCGTTTATACTTGTGGAGTTTATGTATGGTATATGTATAAGTACAAGCCAACACCGCGAATTATTAACGAGAACAACAGCTGGGAAGAGGAAATCTGCAGCGGGATGTACAATGCTAATTAGCGAGCCGGCGCGCTTTCTCTGCAAAGTTTGCCGGGGCTGAAACACATGCCTTTCGTACCCTGTGGGTATTAACATTTAGATTAACAATGGGCAATATTGCGACGTGTCACCTGTGTTGTGAGCGTCTTCCGTGCTCCCTCTCTTTCTTGTCTTGGTTTGTTATTGGATTTTGCGGGATTTTGTATACGCGTCGAGGAAGTTTGTACGGAGACTGATGTACGAGGGATTAGAAATTTGATGAATGTTGAATTGATGCTCTGAGATTTTAGTAATGTTGGTCGGGACTTGAGATAGAAATACTTTGGTACATCGGGAAGTTTCTGATAATCTAATTTAACTTTTTAATCCCTCTTTCAGTTTTGAACTGCAAGTATATTGATTAGTAATGATCTTCATCATAGAAATAGTTTGAGTACTCATAAACATTTTTTAAATACTGGCCTACAAATTTGAAATCGCATCAAAAAAAGCTATTTGAACTACTACATATCACGAAAAAAACTTTCACTACTACTACAGCACACGAATAATAGCATATGCAGATACTGAGTTATCCATTACCACCGAATATCAAACGAATAATAATAGATGGATTTTAATTGAAAATATCCATGGCTGGCTAGTTTCACCATTTGGAATTTTAGATGTGTTCGAAACATTGAAAATTATACAATTTATCATATTTATTATTGTACATGTATAGAAAATTTAATATTCTTGTTTGTATACACAGAGGGTGGTGTGAGGAGGGGGAGGGGGGGGGGGGGGGGGTGGGGGGGGGGGGGGGGGGGGGGGGGGGGGTAGAAAGATGCTACGTTGGGGCTTCATGTGGGGACAGAGGGTCAATATACACTGGAAATCAGGTCATGTGGTTTGTGAACGTTCCCTTATCTAAAACTTGCTTTCAATATCACATAATTGTTAAAACATCAAATCTTGGTAAATGTATAAAATATAGGAAGACAGTTCATAGATGTGGGGCTTTATTGTCGGACACATGCTATACCCGATCGTTACTGAAGAACCACCGTGACAATGCTAAAAAATTTACATCCCAGTCCAAGAAAAAAAATAAACTTAAAATAGTTATGTTCTAATCTAAATCATAAATTAAAAGTGGTATCGAGAGATCCGGGTCAAATTACTGGAATTAATGAGTTAGCGAATAATTATTATTTTTAAAATAAAACAAAAAATTTCCAAGAGAGAAAAAATGTCATTTTTCAGATGTCATTGTCTTTAGCAAACATATTCTGTTTATTTCTATGGTGCGTACAGTGCGTTCAGAAACAGTAATTTAAATAATTTTAAAGACAACCAAGAACATATGAAATTTAATAAAACAGATTCTGACACCCAGGTCCCTCGATCGTTCCAACAAGAAAATTATAGAAGTAAAAAAATAAAAATTAAATCTAGACAGTACGTAGTGGCAGTTGAGTAGCAGTAGTTGCTGTAACGGGCGGCTGCTTTAGGTGTCCTGCCAATTGTAGTCTGTAACCGCGAGAGTGAAAATTCTCGCGACGGCAGTGCGAAGGTGCGAAAGTGCGCCGCTCGCGCGATGCACTTGCCGCAGCAGCTCTCCAAATTCCTCAATTTGGGGGTGGCCCGTCTCAACGCTAACAGTCCGAGCGAGCCAGCTGACATGACTTTTTTTGTTCTTACAGCCAACGGTATTTTTCAATAATTTCGTTATCTGCGTCGGGCTCTTTTTTTTCTTTATCACGACAACGCGCAACTGAGCTGTCTGTCTATTGCTAGGGCACGCTGAAATGGGAAACAGAACGAAGCGTTTTTTTTTTCTATTTTCTGTTTTTTCTTTTCGTTGTGCACAAATCATTGTCCATAATATGCATGTATGATTGGAGGAAACGAGCTTAAGAAACGAGCTTTAGAGAAAACGAAAGTTAGTAGATAAAAGGGATGCTGCACAGAATCAGTTGAAGTCACCTGTTACAGAGATTTGTTTGAGTGAAAGTGAGAGTTTAAAAACAATTATTCTTAGTTAGCTATTATTAGTAATATTATGTTAACTTTTTTTAAAATTTTTTTTTTTTTTTTTGGTTGCACGATTTTCATTTGTAATTAGCTTTTATTACAAGACGTACTTTTTTATCATTCAATATTACATTCTT
The DNA here is from genome assembly GCA_030522625.1 of Copidosoma aretas. Classification (NCBI taxonomy): domain Eukaryota; kingdom Metazoa; phylum Arthropoda; class Insecta; order Hymenoptera; family Encyrtidae; genus Copidosoma; species Copidosoma aretas. Next base: position 1,022 of record JAPYYV010035723.1, on the reverse strand, counting down.
ATTTCATATCTCAGAATATAAAGATGTTTGTCGTTTTGTACTGTGTATCTCGATTGTTATATTATTATCAGTTTGGACACTCAATGTACCTTAATAATTTATATGGATATTAAGTAGATAAAAAAAACTGATAAAAATTTGAGCAGCTATTTCAAAAATTCGAATATTTATCTGCAAAATTAATATGTTTAATGATAATATTTTATCTCTTGGGAAAAATTTTGCTACACAATGGAAACTTTTTATCAGGTGTACCTACTTAAATTAAATACATACAACAAAAGAAAACAGAAGTAGTTTCAGTATGTGTTAGAGGGAATACGAAACTCCTTGTCAGAACCAACGCAAGCAGGAAGTCAGCGTAATATTTTTTTTTAGTTATTCTTCAAAGCCACAAAGAAACAAAGTCATCAACTTTCGAAAGAAAAATATCTATTGGTGTATATTTCAAACGTACCTCGTATTCATGATGGCTGTGTTCTTAGAAAACAAAGCGGCTCGGCGGTCCAACACAAACACTATTAGAAAATCTCACGCCAATCCAAATTTTCTGAAATATAAGTGCTGAAAGCATTGAAAAAGTATAGATCTTAAGTCGAAATATTTTTTGCTATAAATAATTTTTTTTTATACAGCCAAAACGCAGAAAAAAGTTGTTACCCCCCAAAAAAAAGATATTAAGAAAGATATTACAAACTTTTATACTTAAGGCCGCAACATTTTCTGCGCAGTCGGCTCTTTTTGTCCACCATTACAGTATTGTGTACAAAAGATCTATGACTTTTTTATCCTAGCGCGTCGGTAGCGAAAATGTACTTAGTATTCGTTAATAACCACTCATTATCAGTCAAAGAGTTGGCTGTTTAGCATGAAAGCCCTTTACCGTGGAGAATATAATGAGAATATTATTCTATATTCAAAAGCTTAAGGGCATTCAGTATATCATCCGGAGTTTCTACCTTACCGTCTACGTAAATTTGATTAAATCACATTAATCATTAATTTTATGCTCACTTTAAAGA
>JAPYYV010035692.1:0-13493 GCA_030522625.1 Copidosoma aretas | reverse complement strand
GGGGAGAAGCAAATTCCCGCATCAAACGACGTCGCATGCAAATCATGCTGGATGATACAAACCCGCGCGCGTGCGGTGGGAGGCACGCGTATTGTGCGCACACGTGTATAGCCTTCACGCGATGAGATGAACAACCCTCCTGAGCGCGCGTACACCCCCCCCCCCTGCGTATATAATACGTGTAGGTATATACGTAACCAGACAGGGGGGGTACACGGGCGGGGGGTAGGCGGGGGACACGCGGGGGGGACGTACGGGGGGTATAGGCATGGATGTGTACATAGAGGGGGGGGGGGGGGGGGGGGGGGGGGGGGGGGCTACAGTACACGAGCGGCTTGACGACGATGATTATTCGAGTGAAATAAGAGGCTTACCAGCATGACGGGTATCTGCGTGATCTCCTGGCCCTTGAGCTCACGTATGACCTCCCAGATGGGCCGGAGCTCCTCGAAGCTCTGCCGCGACGAGACGGAGTAGACGAGGATGAAGGCGTGGCCCTTGCTTATCGAGAGCCGCTGCATCGCGGGAAACTGGTGGGACCCCGTTGTGTCCGTTATTTGAAGCGTGCATATGTTTTTGTTGCAGCTTATCACCTGCAATTTCGAGCGAGCCCCCCGGGTTTTTTTTTTTTTTTGTTTGTTTTTTCCATGGTGGCATTTTTGCTGAGCTACTGCAATGATCGTACACATTTGCCCGCCACAGTGTGCATCGTATGTATTGCGCGATCGCGTCGTCGCACGGAGCGATCATTGGCCTTTGTCCGTTCGAAATAAGTGTATATCTTCGTCGACCGGCGGATTGAAACGGAAAAGGGTGGATTGGAAAAATAATGACGATCCGAAACGTTTTGGCGTTTTTATCGCCAGCTGTTTTTCGTTCAAACAAGTGTACAGCTGGACTCGAAGGGCGACTCGGATGTGATTTCTTTTTTTACCCCCGACGACGTAGACGTATTACGAAAATCGATGATCCAATATTTCAAGCGATCGGAAGGAAAACCATGGTACTTTTCGGGCTGGTTTTGGCGCGCACTACTCGAGAACGTTTGAAACCCACCGAATCAGCCGCGAACGTTCGTCCAAGTGGGACCGGTGCAAGTACAGCAGCGACAATATTACCCCGACAGCACGAAATTGAGTAAAAACTTGTCAGAATATTCGGGATGCATATTTTGGAAACGTACTAAAAATATGTTAAAACCCGATCGCGAAACATTTTTCATGTTCTCCAACCATCGACAAAGACAGTACTAAAAATATACCTCCAAACTATCGACAAAGCATTTGTCATCGACGACTATTCAACACTAAAATCCAAACCACAACAACGACAGCAACAGCAACAACAACGGGTATAACGCACTGCACTACGTATAACAATGATTACAACGCAACAAAATGTACGACGGTATCGTTCAAGCCACGTATGGCCGTTAAGAAAACCATCGACCGCGCAACCGTGGACCCCGAACGCAGCAGCGATCGACGGTTATGCAACACCATATACGAACCCGCGGCTCACCGACGAACGCGCCCTTACAAAACCCGACAGTCTGCAGCCCCGCGGCTGATGGTAATTGAATTTTTGAAAAGCGCAGCTACACAGGGGGATACACGAGGCGGCAAGCGCGGGGGGCGGGTCGGACCGCAGACGGGGGGAGGGGGGGGGGGGCCGAAACGAACGGGGGACTTTGATGATGGCACGGATCGCAGCGCGAACACAGCAACGGGCCCCACCAGTTTCCTCGGGTACGTACATTCGAGTCCTTTCGCTCGTCCTCGCCGTTCCGTACAGACGTACGTACGTACGAGCGAGGACGCGCTTTTTCTGCGGGCTCGAGAGATACAGAGAGAGCATCGTCATGGGATCATCGCCGCACTGTGTAAGTATGTATATGTAATAGGCGTACGAGTGTGTCTGAGGAGAGGAGGGTCGAGAGAGAGAGGCTGAAGGAGAGATGAATGATGCATGCGAGAGCGGAAGCTCGAGTATCCTTTTCGGATAGTGGTTGGGGGGAGGGGGGGGGGGCTGAGGGGCTCTCTCCCCGATGGAGGAGCTTTACTTTTGTCGGATGGAAAACCGGGGGGGGGGGGGGGATCAAGGCGGGTGTAATTTAGCTTTGGACGTGGGTTCGAGGGTGGCTCTCTGGGTGTTGTGCTGTGATACGGTGCAGGGGGCTATAGGGGGAATCGGTTTAACGGTGCGGCTTTTGGATTGTTATCCCGCGAGGAAAACATTTTTCGAACCGAAATAAATGGTACAGGAGTCAAGGGGATGCGGTTTGAAATTTTTAAGCAGTATTTATCGGTGCTTCGATCGAATAACAGCAAAACAAAAGACTCGACGAGCATAGGAATCACCAGTATTATCGAGTATCCGAACTAAATGCTAAGTGATAAAGGTTGGTGAATAAGAAACGGTAAACTCAAAGTTGTGGGGTGAACGAGAGAATACCAACTTGGAGAAGGCTTTTTTTCTCTCGAATTTCGTAGCGACAGTTGGTAAAACTATTTGTTTTTACGAGCCACGTGAGTTTTGACTGGCACGAGGTACTTTTGAATATCATAGAATACACGCGTATCAAAAGAATCACCATAGTTTTACAACAATGATACTGAGAGTAGTTCAATAGTTGTAACAAGTTTTTGTCTTTCAAGTTTACTCGTCTCGTAAATGAAAAAAAAAAATTTCGAGCTCGCTATTCCTTCGTTCCGAATCTGAATCATCAGTTCCGTCTCTACTGCAATTTTGAGTCGACTCTTTCTTCGCTAACTTTTTTCCTTCTCATCGGACCATCGACGTGCAAGAAGAACAGTACCGACGTCACGTGCGTATGTGCCTACCGAAAGATTTGGCGCACACGCACCTCCACCCGAAAAATGAACGACCGAGAGCATTACCTCGGTCGTTCCAACGGCACCGAATCGACGGAGAAGAAGCAGGAAAAAAAAGGAAAAAAAAGGAAAGGTCAACGACGAGGAAGGAAGCCAGCGGGCATTGGGATTAGCTCCGTCCCGTAGCGCGCCCCCCCCCCCCCCCCTTCGTTTCTCTTTCGACGGGTTTGCCTCCGAACTCTGTCGTCCCTCGAGTGCGAAACGCCGTTCCCCGCGATAAATCCGGCGCGCCCCGGCGGCCGTTCGTTTCACCTTGTTTATGATTTGCTCCTGCATATAGTTGCCGACTTTCTTTTCCATACGTCGAGACTCTGAATGCCGAGCGGATGTAGCTCGAATTTCATACGTACATTATACCGTGCTCGTGACGAGATTTCGCGATAGGATGGTTCTTGTGCGGATAAAACGTATTCATACAAGTCAACGCGAAAGCACCAATTTTCTTTTTTTTTTTTTTCCAAAATAAAATGCAAAATGACTGGTAATACGTATTGCGCAACGAGTGCGCAAATCAGCAGGTGTGCGCGCGATTTTTGTTACGCAGAACACAATTGGCGTACCGCGCAGTCACGAGAAGCTGAGCTTTGCGCACTGGCTGTATGTAGATAAACGTTTTTCAACGCCTCGCGTGCGAAGCTCAACATCAGCCAAACGACTACTTTGCGCACACGGTTGCCATCATACCGTGCCAGCAGAACTTTCAGCCGAAATCTCCGCACTCTGCACACACGCGTGTGGAACAATAAGTATCTGAGCTCCAGCTCGAATCGCCAATTACATCCGACCCGCTGATCCCCGATTCCCACAGAGTTCGCGATTTCTTTTGAAAAAAGTCTTAAAAACGAACATCAAACTTTCGACGGTTCATTTTCAACAAACTTCTTTCCGAATGCAATAAGACGCGTTTCAGAGAAAAACGCGACCATACGGCGTTCGCTTGTCGTTTGTAAAGAATCACTGAAGGTTCTTACAGTAACAACTCCCGATAAAAGTGCGCCGTCACCATCCCAACCTCCAGTTCCGCTCGTACGAGGAGAGAGAGGCGCCCCCGATCAACCCTCGCTCGATCGATCGTATACAGCGGCTCGGAGCTGAATTATACGTCGACGCACTTTTATCAGGGAAAAACAGAGCGACGAGGGGAAACAAACGAACGTGTACACACAAATGGAAATAACCACGCGCGGAGTATCCGTATACTCGCGAATCGAAAAAGAGACGCGAAATCGTCTCGTCCCGCCTTACTCGGCTGTTTCTACCACGCGCACCACCGGCCTTTCACGCACCGCTGGCACTCGACGACCAAACTCCGAGGACGATGAGCGAGGCCCGTGAAATCGCGCCGGTTGTTTCCCCCCGCGGTTCGATTCGCCGGGAAACTTTCTCCCCCCCGGCTTCTCGTAATTAAACTCGCCCCCCCCCCCCCCCGAGAGCCGGGAGCCGGTGAAGGTGCCGGTGCTCTACGTGTGCAAGAATGAGGCTGCAGCTTTCGCTGTATTCGACGGGTCGGGGGAAGAAGAAGAGAGCCAAACGGGCGGGGATGGAAGCGTTTTTATAGAGAGGAGGGTGGCGGCTGGTCGAGTGACGATGCGGCACCCGGAAAACTCTCGAGCCCCGCGACGAGGCGGTACAATAATAACAATGTGCCCTCGATCCTGCAACACTCTCAACTCGGATGTATAAATACATATTTGGGCCTGGGTGTGTGTGTGTGTGTAGGGTGTTTGTGTTCGAGCTTGTTGTGGCTGTGCGTTTGTGCATGGTATAAGTCAAATAGTGGAGTTTGTTGGAATTGAGGGGGGGGGGGGGAAGAAACATATAAATCCATATCTGCTAAGTATATTATTATTAGGACTACTGTTGCCGTGCCGAGGTCTATACTACTGTGGAGAAAAAAAAGAGGAGAAATTCATGCTCAAAAGCTAGATTGCAATTAAACTACAGCAAAACTGTGCGCATGATTCTTACAAGTACATTATGTTTTGCGCCGCTCCTTCTCGTGCGTCTATATACATGCAGTTTTACTTTCCACGTATTTTTCGTGCCCGAATGCAGCTGAATGTTGAAAAACATTAATTTTCATCATGACACTGAATGAAGGAGGGAAAAATTAATTCTCTTGTATTTTCATGGTATCGATCCTGCAGAGGACGACAGCGGCACGACTGTCGTAATATTGACCAAATAAAATATGTAACGCGTGCTCCAGACAGCCAAGTTGTTCCTCGAAAAAAACAAACTCAGGGAGCTCCCATGACGATCAATAACCCCCAATAAAGCGGGTCGATAAATCCGGCGACGCCGAGACGGGGAATAAGGAGGAAAAGGTTAAAATTCATCCCGTCGTTAGAGAGCCCCTTTGAAGGAACACCCGCCGGCCGCTCGATCTATAATTAAACGGCAGAAAAAAAAAAAAATGATGATGATACCCCCCTATCGCGCGCTTGTATACACACACACACATCCACGCGCTCTCCGTTCGGTTGAACAAAAACCCTAACACGAGTGGACATATAAAACATCAGCGGCACATCATTGATCTCGTATATAGTTGTTGCGCTGCGGGATAAACTGCCGCAGACCCCTTTTATTTCCACGCACACGCGAGCTGTATACGTGTGTGTCTTTGACGCGTGGGCTGTGAAAAAAACAAAAAACCTTGGACGGCTCCCCCTTTTCAAAGTCCTTTGCGCGAGCTCTATATGTGTAACGAAGGCGGGGGGAGTGAGTGTTTCGACAAAACGGGGGCTGGTTATATTTATGCGGCAAGGCACGTTATGTATTGTTTACGCGCGACGGCGTGAATCGTGTACTATAATATACACACCGGCTGAGACGCGCGAGTGTTTTATTAGATGCGCACTTTCGACGGGCTGTTTGTGATGGTTTTTTTACTTTGATTGGTGATCAGTTGACGCTGTACACGTACGGATGACGAGCGTTTTTGGGGAAGTCACATTTTCGGACGAAAAACAATGTACAAAACGTAGTTTGAAAAGCGGTTCTTTTCTGTCCAAATGAACGATTTTTTTTTTTATCCGACAACGTTGCAGTACACTGTTTTCGATCACAAGAACATGTTTTAGCTTGTTTTGTTTATCGCCCATAAATTTTGAAAGGTGCAAGTACTAGGTGGCTATTTTAGAATGCTCCGGGTCAGAATGCGGACTCTTATGAGATATTTTTTTCTTCCGCAGCATCGATCTGTTGCCCTTTTCGCGCAGGACAACGGGCCTCTCTCTTTTTCCGAAAAACTATCCCTCAATCCCACACCGTTCTTGCACGAGTCAGATACTGGAGTATTAGTTTCCATCGCAAAACGAGCAACTCGTCGAACAAACCCAATCGAGCGTCAACAAACGCGCGCTCCCCTCCATCTCGGCGTCCGACATGAAATGCACCTATCCACATTCAAGGGACCGATGAAATACACCGGGCAGCATAAAAAAAGATACAAAGCCGCGAGCGCAGCGAATGAGGTGAGGTGTAGTACTTATAGCCACGCGTATGACAGCGTAAGGAGCGTTTTTGTACAAAAACAACGTATACGCATACAATGTAGGTCGAGGAACGCACTTGCGCTTCGCGCATCGACGACCACGGGCGGAGAGAAAAGGTCACGAGGGGGGTAAAGAGAGCCGAGTCAAAGTGCACCCGCCACGCGCGACGACCTCATCTGTATACATACACATCACACAGTCGTGTGCAACCGGAATAACCGTCCGAAGCACCGATGCTTGTCCGCGGCTCCGTTAAAAGAATAATAAGTGCGCGTCGTGTGTAGCTCGCGATTTTTCAGTCCCGGCGGCGGACTTTTTCTTCTCTGTCTCCACGGCCCATCCTTCTCGGGAGGGAGAAAAGTTTCGACGTTACGTAACCCCGCGCGCAAAGTTCCGCGCCCGAGAGCTTTTCGCGCGCCGGGGGAGGGAGTTTAGCGCGGAAATGCATCCCGCGAGCGGGAGAGTTGTCGGACGATGATGGGCCGCTCCGCTGCGCGGCGTCCCGAATGTTAATCGCACGGTGCTGGATTACTTTGGAAGTACTGCAGTCGCTGCCGGGGGGCGGACAAAAGTTGGCGCGTTTTTTCTTTCTCGCTGTTTTTGTTTTTTACTTTTTTTAATCATCCGGGATAACGAGTTTTTAGCGGCGGCCGTAGTACTTGCCCCTTTTTTTTCTTCCCCAGTCGGGCATACCCGCTCGCTCGTCCGTCGGGATGGCGTGGTCTTTTTATCCTCGCGTACAATACTGTCGATCGTTCTTTCGTATTTTCAGGTGAGAAGAGGATTCAAGAATAATATTTTCCCTCGGAGCGATTCGACCCCCGTATTTATAGTCGAGAGACTATTTTTCTCCCACCCCGGGGTACTTTCTCTCCATTATTTCGTGCTCTTCGTACATCACGAGAAAGAACGCACGCCGTTGGTACACAGATGCGCAGCGCCGAGTATTTCTGGTATTTCTCGGGAGGACTCTGTTTATTTTATTCATGGGAGCGAGAAGAGGCTCTCCCCCCTCCGCCCCTGGCCGGCAGAATCATTCGACCATCGTAATTTGATGAAAATCGCAGTCGAGGCGGAAAATCAGCGGCACGGCGCAAGTTTTTTGAAATATTCCGCAAGGCTGTTTGAATACAAGCGGCCAATTCGTCCGGAAAATCGTATGGGTGTATGTAGGAAGAGTACATATTGACGTTAGGGAAAGTCTTTTTTTTTTTCTGTGTGGGGGAGGGGAAGTTGGTTGTGGGGGGGGGGGGGGGGGGGTAATTTTAAGCGAAAAAATTCAACCAACCCTGATTTTGATGTAAAAAAGAAGCAAAAAATTATCTTTTTTTTTAATTGGAAAATTTTGACTAAAAAAATGTCATTCAAAAAAATAATCGACAACTTTTTTCACCTAAAACAGCCAAATGGAAAAAAATCCCAAAATAAAGCCACAAATTGGACGTACACTATTGAACAGAGTCATATTATAGAATAGAAAAGCAAATCACGAATGGAGGGGGCGCGTGTATCTCCCGCTGCATCGGACGCAGTTACTCAGCGCTTGCCTTTCATTTTCCGCCCTCGAGCAATTTCTGAAGCGAAGCATCTTATCGCCCTGTGCAAATTAATTACTCTGATTGCGAGGAACGACTCGAATGCGACATGTGTATACGCATGTATGCATCAATGCAGCCTCTAAATGCGGGAGCCGCCGCTGCAGGAAACGCGCGTGCGATTCGTATGCACACGCTTCGCGCTTAATCTCCGAGCTAACGGACTCGAACGAGGGATTCAAGCGCGCACGAGCTTCGGTCACGGAAAGTAAATGATTTATTCGGCGCGAATGAGAAATTACGATCGCGTTGCGATCCTTTCGCGCGCGTGGCAAACGCGAAAGGAAAATCCACAGCCTCGACGGGCGTGCCCGCGTTAGTCGTGCTCGTTTGAAAAGATACATGAATAAACTGTTTCCAGTTCTTCACGGTACGACCCGATGGATTGATTAACATCTAATTAACGGGGTGAATGCTTTTGTAATTTTCCGTGTACTTGCGCAATTTATATTTCGTCGCTGCGTTATCGCGCCCTGATTACTTCACTTATTTCTTATGGTTATTAAGATTTTTGTTGGAATTTTTTTTTTTTTTTTTTTTTTTTTTTTTTTTTTTTTTTTTTTTTTTTTTTTTTTTTTTTTTTTTTTTTTTTTTTTTTTATTTTTTTTTTTTTTTTATTTTTATTTTTTTTTTTTTTTTTTTTTTTTTTTTTTTTTCATATTTCCAATGTTAATAACGCGTCGTAGAAAGAAATTATATTTCAGAGTATTTAGGAGATTATCAATGTCCATCGATGTTTATTATTTATAAAATTGTGAAGAAAAAATTCTCACGCGGAGAGATCGACGTGTATTTTAATTGTAGAAACTACATAAAAACTTTCATCGGTCTGTTCCTTGTGATAAGCTTCTTTTTCATCCAACTGCTCTTTGAAAAGCTCTAAAAAGACAGTCCGAGTGTTTTTATGTTTAGAATAAAAATTCCACGAATGGTTCAACTGAAATAAAACTTTACTCGCGGGATGTTACCGTTGAGAGTAACTTGTGATTTTCTTATGATTTCTCATCGAGAGAGGTGGTTATTTTTTTTATCTAATCGTAAATAATTTACAACGTACCGTGCCATGTGGTGCGGCAATGTTAATTTAGCGCAGCCAATGATATTCGGTTTTCCAACAAAAGCGAACGAATTTGAATGCATTATCGTACGATGTATATACATCCATGGTTGGAACTTAAAAAATTTCACGAATTTCCCAAGAATCTTAAACGTTTCCAACTTCTCCGTTATACCCGACCCTTCTGCATGTAAATTAGCGGAATGAAAATTCTTATTTTCGCCTGTCAGTTGAACTTACACATTCACAGAATACACTTTGGATGCTGGATTTCTGACTGCTATCCTCCGCCGAACATTAACTAAAGTACTTGTTGCTGCAGCGACGCGAAACGAACCGATGTGATTCAATACTCTGGCACGCGCGAAGAAAACTGTACTGTTTTTATTTGTTACAAAGATAAATCATTCAGAATTTTACACCAAATTGAGCAAGTTATAATTGTTACACACGCAGGAAAACTAGCTGAATATGATAGATCGGGTGGACTAATAGTCACGTAAGACCATAAAGACACGCAATCATTCCATCGCATTTATATAATAATTTAGTTCCTCGCTGAATATTTCACCCACCTCAAGTGCGCACGAACGATCCTATGCATTCTTCCATCTCTCAACGAATCGGCAGTAATTTATACATACACCTGTATACTCCCGATCCAACAACTTAACGGGCGCCGAACGAGCGCCAACGAGCGCTTGTACTCGTCGTCGTAAACCATTCGCACCCCCATTATACGTATACGTGAAACACATCTCCACACCTCCAACAAGAGTCCATCCCGTCTCTCTTTCGCTGTTTTTGTTGTTGTTCTTCGCGTCGCCTCTCTTTCGCTGTTTTTGTTGTTGTTCTTCGCGTCGCGGCAGGTGTACCCCCCGCTTGCCCGAACCTCCCCGCGTGCAAACCCACCCCCCCCCCCCCCCCAACAACAGCTACACCCATATCGTGTAGCCCTCCGCGTCGCGCACCGCGTCCATAATTCAATGATTGCGCCCACACTCCCAAAGGAGCAGCGGGAGAGGAGAAAGTAGAACGGTAGTCGTGAATATTGCAAACCGCGTTATACAGCGCCCAACACGCACGCACAGGAGTGTATGCATGTACAGTGCAAGGACAATGCGGGGGGACGCGGCTGTTTGTTTGTTTTGGGAAGAAAAAAAGAGAAAACAAGAAAAGGGACCGACCGTCGGAGTCGAATCGTCCGGGGGTGCGGAGGGGAGGGAGATGGACCGGCGGAGGTTTGATTAAAACTCTTGCTGGCCGCGCGGGGAGCGCGTACAAGCGGCTCGGGGGATTTCGGACGCGGTCGCGCCGTTCGCGTGATCATCGCGAGTACGGGCTATTGGTTGCGTCAGGGGGCGGGATTCGGGGTGGGTCGGTTGGGTGTGTTTGGTGATTTTTTTTTTTTTTTTCATGACATTTGGATACGGGTCGTTGGAAGAACAAGACAGTGGATCCAGGAGTTTGTTGAAAATTATACAGCTTTGGATGGTATTTTCCGAGGTACGTTGTGAAAATTGATTTTTTTGTTTCCGATAGGATGCATCGACGTCGGCGGTTTGATAAAGGTTTGCGGAAAAACAATCCCATTTTCATCGATTATTCAACTCTGGGGCGGGAAAAATGTGGAATATTTCTTTCACGTGGCATAATTGTTTCTCTTCGATCCTTTTATGATGGCATTTGATAGATGTATTCAAATTTCCGTTTGTCATAAAATGCAAGACAATATAATTTGAAAAGAAATCGACAATTTCACCAGCTCTATGCAAAACTTAGCAATTTTTTTCTAAAATAATCGACACGAAAAATCTGTAAAATGCACGTCATTTTAGTCACAGATTCGATCAACACGCTTTTAAGCGCTCCGAAATCTGTGACAGTATATTCCACGTCCCGAAGCTTGTCTGCATACAAAAAACTTCGATTCGATAAAGCTAGTTGAAAGATCAGTAAAAATCGTTCGATTCGGTCCAATTATCAAAATATCCGTGATGCCTTTCATATACACACGTATGTAAAAATAACTTTGAATAACCCACTCAGATCTGTGATTAAAAGCAAAACAGCTCGACCTATTCAATACCCCGAGACGCGTTCGAAAATAAGGCAAGAAGAAAAAAACATCAAAGCACATGCGCCGGCAGCTCTATTGAAAAGCGGTGCATCACGAGCGCGCGCGCGCGCCTTTTCATGACGAAAATGTCAATAACCATAATTTAAAAGCAAAGGGGGGTATATCCAATCGCACATCTCCAAAGATGACGGGGATATTATTCCGGGGAAATTATTTTAATACATGCATATACCGACCCGGCACCACCGGCCCGCGACTGATGCGCCCTTTTAAACATTCAGCGCTCGACGGTAACTGCATACACACACTCGGCTCTCGCATAACGCGCGCGTGCATTATTTAATCATTATCCCTCGATTCTCCATTTTCTTTTCCACTTTTTCGTTATCCGCATCGACGCGCTCCGTCCCCACGTCCTCCTCGTGGTGCTCTTTTTTGCCTGGTAAGTGAAAATGTGTTTTTTTTTTTTTTTTTTCCATCCAAGCGACGTAATTATTCCAAGAGTCATTTTCTTTTGTGGAAAATATCCTTCTCCGCGGCGGGAGAAATATCGAGGTTTACTTTTGCGGAAAATCAGACGGCCAACGAGTTAATTTACCCGGAGATTGAGATCGTAAAACGTCGTTGGATGAGCAATCAAGTTTATCTTGGCAATCTCTTGATGACTTTTCCTTCCTTCGGGTGTAATTATCCATTAGAAGGAAGGAGAAGAAGGAAAAAAAAGAGTAGCGTATTTCTCGTCGAAAAAAGGAAATTGCTACTCACTGGTTATTTTTGTTGCCTTCAGAGGTGCCGGATTGTCAATTACGGCGGGCGATACAAGAGTACTTGATCCTTGATTTTATCATGCGCGTGCTTACGTTAGGCGACGATGATCATTTCGGTGTTTTACGCGTTCGCGTGATTTTTTCAATTGGGAAGATTACATGTATTTCATTCATAATAATTCAAACAAATAAGTATGTATTTACGTTTGCTAATTAATCACAATTGTAAAGGGCGACCGTTCTCGTTTTTTAATTTCGATTTATTTTCTCCTTTTTCATGCAGTTTTGAATCGCCACAAGAATTTCATACGATGCACACACACACACAACGTAGATTCCAAAATCGTTCGACAACTAGCGTTTGCAATTTCTAATGGCGAAGCAACGCCAACTTGTGCAAAACTCTATTTCTCAGCTTCCGTTCCCATGCAGGCGCTCGGAAAAGCGGTGTATCAAAAAACAAAAAAAAAAAAAGAAACAAAAAAAAAAAAAAAAAAAAAAAAAAAAAAAAAAAAAAAAAAAAAAAAAAAAAAAAACCACTACCACTACCACGACTACCGCTATTCGAGTAACATTGACATCAAGCCCTTTACCAAGGCAATGAGCCTCTATAAAATAATAAAACACAACGATGGAAAAGAAAGAGACGACGAGCGCACCTGTCTGTAGGTATCCTCGATGGTCGGGACGTAGGACTCGCGGAAGGTGCCCTTCACGAAGCGCAGCACGAGGGAACTCTTGCCGACGCCCCCGGCGCCGAACACCACGACCCGATAGTCGTTGCTCTGCTCCGGCATCCTGACATCTGCCGTCGCGCCGGCCTTTTTTGTCGGCCCAGCGCCGACGATGACTCGCCTCGTGTGTGTCCGTCTGTTTGTACCCTGTCACGCTCTTTGTTCTTTTGTTTTCCGTTCGCTTCCCCCCCCCCCCCCCCCCCGCCCCCCAACGACTCGCCGGCAAAACCGCAGCTCCGACAGCAGTACTGCTCGTATATCCTATACTCCAACGTCCGACGATCCAGTCAGCGGACACTTTTCTCCCCCGCTTCTACGTACCCCTCGGCCCCAGCTCCCCGACTCCCGCGGAACCTCGGCCGGCCGCTCGCGGTTTTTTCTTTTTCCACGGTCTTCTTTGGGCCGCGGGTGATAACTATACCGGCTGCCGAGGGGAGCGTGCGGCCCTCCAAGTTTCTCCAGCGGCAGCAACTCACGATCCTCGCCCGATGCGCGTACCGTACGGACGATGCGCCGAGCGTTCACCCGCTCCCTCCGTCCGCTGCGCTCTGTATCACGCCGGTCCACGCGTCATCACTCCTGCACCGTAACCCACGGCCCGCGGCCCTACCCCGCGGGCGCACGGACGCCTCCCCCTCCGCGCACCCCGAGGCAGCCCGCGGTCGCCACCGGGGGGGGGGGGGGGGCGCGCCGCGCAGCGTCGTACAGCAGAGCGGTGCCGGAGGGGAGAAGTCGAGGTGCGCCGCGAGCCGTGGATTACAGTGCACGAGTGATGACACGTGGACCTGCGTGATACAGAGCGCAGCGGACGGAGGGAGCGGGTGAACGCTCGGCGCATCGTCCGTACGGTACGCGCATCGGGCGAG
>JAPYYV010035688.1:0-13069 GCA_030522625.1 Copidosoma aretas | reverse complement strand
TGGAAGCCAGCCACGCACCAACTCGGCCGATTCCCCGATCCGCGCTCCGTGGCTCTCTTCTTTCGCGAGATGCTGCGCCCTTTCGGAAGGAGTCCAAGCTCCGAGGGTCCATCGATCGTAGAGCTCGATCCGCATCCGTGGAGATCAGCGCCGCTGACGAGCTTTCGTTCCATTGTCACACCGTTGCCCAACCTCGCCGGTGCGGTCGACACTCTGTCCCTGTACGTATATGAGCTCTGACTCGGCGAGGAATTTTTCCGGAACAACAAAGTTTATAATCGTGATTTACCGCTCGCGGGGAGAGAGCCGTTGGGAAGATAATCCACGCGGAGTCTGTTTTACATTTCTCCGCCCACCGCGCGCGCGACGAAAATCGGGCGGCTCGATTTCCCCGCATCGATCTGCTCTCTCTTCCAGCGCCACACGCGTACACATCCACACGAATACAGTGCACATCGCCAGAGCACAGACGGCGCCCGCCGGACCAGAAACAATGAAGCTGCGCGCGCGCGCGGGCCGCTATCTTCGCAGAGCACTCGCCGGCGCTCGGCAAATTAGCCACGGCTGTGTATGTGTCTATATACCTGCGTGCGAACGGAGCCCCGCGGCCGGCACGAATCGCTCGCGGGGCTGCATTGTCGCCCGCGGGGTATGGCAGCGCGGACCGTTGAAACGGCGAGCGGCGATCGCCGGCGTGGAAATTACTTTCTCACCGTCCGCCGCGCCCAAAAGGCTTTTCGTTATTTCCCCCCCTCGTCCGATCGGAGATTGCCCTCCCCTCCAGCGCGGAATCGGATTCGTATACACGTTCGTTGGGAGCAGAGTACAGAGATACACAATGGCCCGGCCGCGGGGAAGCGCCGAACGGTTAAACACGAGCGCCGGCGCCGTCGGTGCGTCGCCTCAACGCGAGTTTTCCGCGAACGCGAATGAGAAACCGAGGAGCCTCTTTTTTCCCGGCTCGGTGTTTGCTCCCCGCGCGCGAGAGTAATTAGCGATACCCGGCGCGGCGCTGAATACGAATGTGCTGCCGATCGGCGTTGTGCAAGGTATGCCTCCCCCCCCTTTTGGATCCGCTAATTGTCCGAGAGTGTCAGCGGGAGGAATGCGCGATCATTATGTTTGCCGAAGCTCGCGGTGCCGGTCGATACGTTGTGTAGGATCCATCCATTCGTGCACATACATTCGAAGTGCGTCGAAGCGCGAGGATGCGGAGCCGTACGTATAACAGCGGGGGACGGAGAAAAACACAAACGAGAAAAAAAATAATAATAATAGCGCGGTCCGCGAGTGCTCCCGCATCTGGCCAATGGCCCGGTCCGAAAGTCCCCGACCGCTCCC
Source organism: Copidosoma aretas (assembly GCA_030522625.1). NCBI lineage: Eukaryota > Metazoa > Arthropoda > Insecta > Hymenoptera > Encyrtidae > Copidosoma > Copidosoma aretas. Next base: position 11,728 of record JAPYYV010035688.1, on the reverse strand, counting down.
GCGGGCGCAGGATCTCCGAGTTTCAACTTCAAGGAGCGTCCCCGATGCTTCCGCCGACGGGGAGGCATAAAAAGAGATGGGCCAGAAATCGTGTACAGCCTCGCGTGTTTCGAGTGTACAGCGTATACCGCGTTGGCGAAGAAACAGTGGTGGGGAGCATTTTCGAAATACAAGTGCAGTCTCGCGCATATTTATGACTTTTCGGGTTTCCGCGGAGAAACGTCCCTGGCGTACTGTTTGTGCGCCCGGTCCGTACACATATACGAACCATAACGACCGCGGGGGAGGCACCGCAATAGTAACGATAATAATCGCGGGTGGCTCCCGTCGCGAGCGCTACGGATACGTTCATCGGCCGTACGATCCCCGAAATTAGTTGATCCTGTAAACTGCGTGCGATCGCGTGCACCTACAGCTTACACACAGACTCTGGGTATTGATGGAAAAGAAGGCGATAGGATCACTCGGGAGGGTGTGCTTTTAATTTTCGTAATACACGCTATACGTGTACGCGCCTGCACCCAATGTGTTTGTTCTGCACGATGATACGGTACACGCGTTATCCAGCGATGAATCGCGGACCGCACCGGCCGCGCGGAATTAACAACTTCGGAGAACTTGGTTTTACAGGTGATCCAAAAAAACGGGTGTGGGGGGGGGGGGGGAGGAACACCAGAGAGAGCGCGCGGAGGAGGGGAGTCGGACCGCTGGCGCGGATGATTCGATTAGACGCGCCGCGAGGAAGATCCAATCTTCGTAATGAACGGGGCGCGCGACGCGCGATTTTTCGCTCGACTACTACCACTGCCGGGCTTTTTTTGCCGCTGCTCCCTCCCCTGTTCTCGCGACCGACGGAGAAAAGTATAGAGCGAGAGAGAGTGGCTCTCCGGCCGGCACGAAAAGAACGAGCGGTGGCGCGTGGCTCGTCCGCCTCCTCGGCAGCCCGAGGCGCTCCCGCTCGCTCCCCGCCTGTCGCCGACGTCATTCTCGCGCGTGCACCGCAAATTGCCCGCGCGACCGGGAAGCCGTGCTGCTCGTGGTTTTGTTCCCTCCCCCGGGGCTCGCTGTTTTTCGGCGAACGCTATTGCATCGGCGCTGGATCGAAAGGCCGGTTCGATCGTGAGAACCGAGCTTTCGTGACGCGTTCCACCGCGTTGAGGAAAATTCGCAAAACGGGCGGCGTACGACGAGTCGCTGTAGGCACCCCACGGCGAAAGTGACCCATATTGTGCGCGGCGGTGGCGTCTGCCCCGAGCTATAATTACCCCTGTATCGATTTCGCCCCCCCCCCCCACCCCCTGTCTTCTTCGCCTATCCACCGCTTGCCGAACTCTGCGGTGTTCGTACTCTGCCAACGATCAACACAATACTGCGCCTAGTCCGCGTATTTAAATTTAAGTTTGGCAAGAGTTCCTGGAGCACCGTTCTTTTATGCATCTACAAAATTTTTGTTGCACAAGCACCTCATTGCAGGAATAACAGTAACACTGTCCAATAATTGCTTCAGCCTTTTCATAACATTGTAAAATTTTGTTCATCAGACGAGTTTCAAACTGGGATTCGTAGATTTCTTTGCTCAAATAAATCCATTGAAATTCTGAGGATCAGAAACAAGTTTGGAATTCATAAATTTGGCAAAAGTTATATTTTACAGTTAAAAGCAGCAAGCGCTTGGTTTTCAAGAAGTTTGGGAACGCTGCATTGGACAAGTTTGGCAAAACTAAACTTGAAAAAAAGTTTTGCCAAACTTAAATTTTAATCCACACTTCGATTTTGGACAGTTGCGAGAACAAAGTTGGAAACTGACGCGAAATTTAGTTTTCCCCGGGACCGCGTACGTTGTGTTTACAGAGCTTTGAGGAACTTTGAAACAATATTACGAAAGCATCGACGCAGCGCTGCTCGGTGAAAAAAATAGTTTCTATCAGCCTCGCGGCTCCTGCTCGCGCGCGTTCGCCACAAGTTACGCCGACGTCGTAGCTCGCTCCCACCGAAACGAATGCACGCCGAGAGCGCCTTTAGCGCGCGTGCACTAAAATCCCGCATCGCCGATCGTTCCGACCCAAAGACGCGAAACATATATTATACACAGCTCCCGCGGTGGTGCCCGCTTTTCCCTGAAATTCTCTACGAGCCTCATCCCTCGCCGTTTACACTTTAACGGCCCGAGAGCGCCAGCGCGGCTCTGCGCGCGCACAAAAATCCAAATTATCGTCAATTAATAACGAGCAGCGTCGCAGTGGTCGGCAGTCAGTGCCGACGATCCGCTCCCCCCGGCCAGAACGAGAGTTGAAAGAAAAAAACTACAAATTGGAAGAAAGTATTTTTTCGGCGATAGGGATCTCTCCGCGGCCGCTTCGTCGGGCGGCTCCCGAGGGGTGGTCCCCTCGTTAGCGGCCCGAACGACCGTCCCTTATACATACCTCCGCTCGGGCGCCGTCTGCCGCTGCCCTCTCTCTCTCTCTCTCTCTCGCCTATCCGGCTCTTTGCGCCCGGGCTTCTATTAATCTATCTGAACGGCCGATCGGTAATTAGGTTCCCGGCTTTTTCGGAACTCCTGCCCCCCCCCCCCCTTTCTTTTCTGTTATTTTTACTAATAAGTTTCCTGGATGAGACGTCGCTCCCAAGATCCAACCCCGGAGGACGAGTATAGTCCACGGCCCACGCGACCCGGAGTAAAAAAAGAAGGGCGGAGAGTCTCGCTGGATGATCCGTTCCACGGGGCTTTTCGGCCCGAGGGACGAGAGGTGCCATTGTGTCCCCTCCGCTTCAAAGGACCTCCCGTCTGTATATAGGTACAATTATATTACGCGTTGTGACTTTCGCTGCTGCTGCCGACGCTGGCCGTTGATTTTCCTCTCTCTATCGCGTCGGACGGGTCGTTTTGCCAGAGGAGCCGAGACGAGTGGTAGAAAAATACATGAAACAATCGCACGGCCAAATCTTGTGCGCAGTAACGCCCGTTCGGACGAGAGAGTTTCGGGGGGGGGAGAAAGTCAGTTTCCAGAAGCCGAGGATTAAGCAGAGCCTGGGAGTAGCAGGTGCGGATGCTTGTTATCGGAGCGACTAAGCTGGTTAGGTCTGCCCGGCGTTCAGCCGACGATTATCTCGGCTCAGTGTCCACGGCGACACCTCTTCGAATGTGGGCTTGAGCTGCTCGTCGTCTGTCGGTTTCCGGGCCGTTTGTCCCTCTTTTACGCTTCGCTTGATTTTACTGCCCCGTGCCTTTTTCCCCGCAACAAGGACCAAAGAGTTTTTTAACACCGCGCGAAGAATTAAAAGAAAAAAAAAAAAAAAAAAAAAAAAAAAAAAAAAAAAAAAAAAAAAAAAAAAAAAAAAAAAATGAAACCCAAAAAATGTACATCGCATGCTTTCGCGAGTTACGTGGCTCCCGTGTCTCGTTTGCGCACTCCACACTCGTCGAATCCCGTTTATCGCCGTGAAAAACAACTTTGCGCGTACTCGCTCGCTTCGACGGAGCCGCGTTTTATTTTCACCCGTCGCTGCAGCGCACATGCGGGACTTTCGAACCGTATGCACGCAATAAAATAAAACAATCGCGGAGCCACCGTAACGTCAAGTTCCAACTTTGTTCGCGCGGAGAAGAATCAGCGTATACGTGCAGCGTCCGTTAAATTTTATGCAGCTCCGACGCGTGAAAATTCAATACCGGCAAATTACTTACTCCACCCGGTAGGCTCGTTAAAAACCTCGACGCGAATTATGCGCGCTCGGAGTGAGCCTATACGCATACACGTGTACAGTTTGCAATCTCAACTCACAAGTATGTGAGGACTCCGATCGTAGCGGCCGGAATCTGGTCCCCGGGTTCAGGTCGATCGGCGGGGAGCCAAAGTCGGGGCTCCGCTTCGAAAGGAGAATCACCGGAGCTCGCTCGGAGTGAACTTCGGAGCGTCTAACGAGCCGGGAGCCCTCGGGCAGGGGGAAAAACAGTGTACGTCGTATCCACCAGCACCACCGTCGATCGAGGCTGATGCGCGGTTGGTCCGCTGCCAGCGGGTCGCCAACTTTTGAGCCGAGAGCGACTTTCGGGATTGAAAAATCCGAACGCGAGTCGTTGGACCGATTTTTTTCGCTCGCTCGAGGAGAACTCCGATGTAGTCGAAATGATTGCTCCGCGGTGACGGGCTTGGATAATCATCTCCAAACTCGTGTACTGTTCCCGAGCTCATTGTTTATCAGCAGCAAGCTGGATTTCTCACGCTCGACTTGCCCGAAACACCTCGACAACGGACCATTATACCAGCCGCACCACCACCACCACTAGTGCAGGACGGACGAGGCCGCTCCGAAAAATCTGGGTCGCAAATCGGCCCTGCACACACACCCCCCGACCGGTACTACATATACCGCGCGTCGAAGCGCCCCGCCTGCACCTACAGGGCAATATAAAACGCCCGTGTCACCAGAGGCGCAATCGAACGAGCGAACCAAAAACAAGGGAGGGGGGGGGGGGCTGCATCGTCGGGGAAAACAGAGAAGACCGGTGGGGGGGTGGACCAGCGCAGCGAATTTCCTCGAGTTCTCGGCACCTACACTCCGCGCCCGCCCGGGGGAAACATATCAAGGCTGTCGGTCGCGAGTGTTTGTGCGGAGTGAGCCGGAGCCAGCCAGCCAGCGCGAGCCAGAGAGGTCCCTGCCCCCCGCGGGGGTAGGGGGGGGGGGGCGATCGATAATCGATCCGCGCGCGGGCAAGAGGACGGAATTTTGTTTACAGTTTAGTAACCCAAATACGGCTCTTTACCGGGCGGGCCCCCGGGACTTTTCGGCGCCCCCCGTCGCGGGGTCTTTTTGCGCCGCCCCCCCCCCCCCCGGCTCGGGTCATTCGAGGGATTATAACAACACTCGTCCCCGTTCCTCACTTTTGGCACTTGTGTACAGTCTCCCGGGTTCAGCTATAGGTGAGACGCTCCGCGCGAGTTGTCGGGATACCACTGCGGGTTTGTTGCTCGAAAAATCCCTGAAGCCCACGGGAAGTTACGCGGAATTTCGTGAACCGTCCCGTTTCGTCTTGCGAGTGCGCTTGCTAGTCCCGCGAATAAGCGAGTGTACATACAGCTACTCCTAAGAGCGACTACCACCTCGTCGTTACGTTGGGAAAAGAGAAGAAAAAAGTTGGAGGAGACGAGGTTCGACGACCGGCTCGGCAAATTGGCGTCGTATAGCACAGACGCGGCTCGTGCGAGTCTACTTTGACCGACTTGCCCGGAAAGTTCGGACGGAGAGGGCTTCGGCTAATCTCCGTCGCGGCGTGGGAGCAACGTTTTCGTTTCGATTTTTCAAGCCTGACCCGGAGAGCAAAGGGGGGCCGGGAGGGCGAGGGAAAAGTTCCGCAACCCACGGCTGGGAATCGCTGGGCGGGGCATTTTCGGCAGTTTGTATTCCCTCCTGTTTTCCCGCGCGCCGTTGAATCCTTATATCCGCACCATTCAGACCTGACCCCGAGCGTTAATCGTCGGACTGTCACCTGGAAAACGGACCGGGCGGTGCTGATGGTATCATAATACGGATGTATGCATGTCGGCGAATTGTTTGTCATCGTCTTCCAATGTCTTCCATCTGCGAACGCGATCGTCGCGCGTGAGAGACCGTCCAATTGGAAATGCACACCAGGATACTCGTCCATCCGGATGGACGCATCGCGTATCGAACGAATGAACTGCGCCCCCCCCCCCCCCGAAACTGCGGGGTATAGGCCTGTGAATGTATTACACACACCGGAGGCCAATGACTGGCCCACTTGGCATCGGCTCGGGTGATCCCGCGGCGCTGGGGATCGATTTCGCACCCGCAGAATCGACGCGTCACCGAACAACCCCGGAATGTTACCGTTTCACCCTGTGTTTGTACGTATACTTTCACAATTCTGAAAAATAAAATCAATCAATCATCATCCTGCTGTAGAGGGGGGGGGGGGGCACCATTGTGTAAAATACACCCACTCGATTTTTCAGCAAACTAAACTCCTCGAAACTATAATACAACGATGACAATATACGACACTCACACCCTCGAGTTTTCAGAAGAGCCGACGCGAGACGCTCTTTCCCCAGTATATATACCGAAGCGTGAAAACACGACGCAACGACGACGAAAGGCCCGCAGAGCGAGTGTGGGGCGAGGTAGCGTGAGTTAGCCCTTTTCTATCGTGACCCGTAACAGTAAGTATTGTATACACTTTCCCGATGCGCGTGTCCCGGTACATAAACGTACTGCGTCGGCCAATTCTCGGCGTATGACGCGCGTGTGGTCCGTTTAGGACGACATTAATCCGAATGACGATACACTTTTTCCTTCCCCGATGCAGGGGGACTCTGGGGCTACGACGACAGCACCATCTTTTTTTTCTCACATCGCGCGCGCGATCTCCGTTTTCTCGAGAGCCCCTTCGCCTGCGGGTATAGAATACTATATATGCACACGATTCTGCGAAATAAACCGCGTGAAAATTCGAGAGAGGCGGTTTCCTGCAGCCGCAGCAAGTACGGGACGGCAGATGTTTTCCCCGCGATTTAATGATGCAGCGCTCCGAAATACGCGTCGTTCATCGAAAAATAACAAACCGACCGGTATGCATACGATCTTTTGCGCGAGATTCGAGCATCTGTCGCACCACGTGCGCTGCTGCTGCTGCTGCTGCGGGTAATCCGATTGCGCAAGACAGATAATAGGATGCTCGCGTCCCCTCGCCAAATATTGGAAATGTATTATGCCGTCGTCGCATCGGAATGTACATGCATGAGTATACTTATACTCGCATGCGATAGGTCCACAGCGGATGATGGTTGTATAATATAATGGTACATATTTGAGGAGGAATGAATTTTCACATTCCTCGGATCGGTTTATTGACTCGCGCGTGCGTATATATATAATAGTAGTATAGGCAGTTGTTTGCCGCCACGGACTGTACAGTGTCGAGGCGCCGACGACGGGGAAACTGCGCCTTCGCTGGAGGACTGTTTCTTTTATTTTTTCGTTCCTCTTTCACCGGTACGTTTCGCCGATCAAACGGATTATCGGGCGATCGTCGTCGTCGTCGTCGTCGTCGGATTAACCGCGACTGCAGCCTTCGAGAACGCGCGTTTGTTTTGAGAAGTGTAAATAAGTGCTATTGTCATTATTGAATCGCTGTTGGTGTCCTTATCGCGTTACAGTGCCGTCGATCGAATTTACGATGGCGAACCGAATGGAATAACATAATGCATATAGTTTGAGAAATTACGCGCCACCGAGAGATGCTATAAGCGTGCCCGCTGTAGGTCCGTAACTGATTATTGGGTCGGGGGAATCAAAAAGTATCGGGGGGAATGGATAAAAGAAGAACAAAAAAAAGGAGAAAAAAAAAAAAAAAAAAAAAAAAAAAAAAAAAAAAAAGGATCGAACGTTCGTATAGTCGTCCGTGGCGCCCTGACGATATTTCACTCTACGGCGAGCAAAGTGTCTCTTTGATCCCAGCCGCTCGGCCCCGATGTAGAGTACATCAACCGAAGACGACGACAACGCAGCGTGCGAGATAGCGATTTCCCCGCGAGGCGCTTTCGTCGCGCTGCAAAAATACACGATGAATTTAGAATCAGCCGGGCCCGGGGATCGCGCGTCCACGCTTTTTCCTCGAACCTCCGATCGGGGGAAAAACGGATTCACCCTCGAGCCGACGCTCGTCCTCGCCCCCCGGCGGTCCTTGGCGTCCCCTATGATGGATAAAATGTACAAAGGAACGACACGTCTCCTCCGAGCGCAAACAGGAGGCTGCTCGGGAGGGGTGGCATCGCCGATCCATCCGTAGGTATATTACGACAGCGGCCAGCCCCCGGGGCGTATATGTATTACTTTGGACGAAGCTACCCCTCTCCGTCGTCTCCCTTCGGTAGGCAGCCCCGTATATACGACGTCGACTTCCGCGATGGATGGATCAAAGACTCGACGCGGCGTATTGTTTCCGCTCCTCCTCCTGCCGAGGTTCCGGAGGGTCGGATTTCGTTCTCCCTCTGCAGCAGGTCCGACGATGGTTTCCCTCGTCCAAATCGGCCACAATCGGTACGATTACGCGCCCCGGCGAGCGAAAACCCTCCCGGCGGCCATGGTTAGCAGCCGGAGAGGGAAGAGAGGAGGCGCGGAACGCTATCGGGCGCTCGCAGCCCCGCCGGTCCTGATCCGGGAATCGCACCCGAATGGAGCCGGGGAAGCGTGCGCGCGTGTCGGCGAGGTTCCATTGACCGAGGGATGTGTGATTTTGTTGGATTTTATAGTTACTATTTTGTTCTGAAAATGATTGTATATTATAACTCTCTTCCGGAGGAATTAAAAAATTTAAGTAATTTAAAATGTAGTATAATTACAAAACTGAAAAATTGGGTTGGATCAAATGTTCGATTCGTATTAATTTCTAATGTACAATAAAAAAAAAAAAAAAAAAAAATTTAAATATGGTAATGGATGTATTTCATTGTTGACTGTTTATCGTTGAGGATTTATACAGATTTATAATTATACATGTAATTTATCTTTCATACCAGGCCTATGTACAGGTATTTGTAATACCTCTATAGGGATTTTACTAATGTAAATTAATCTGGTTTCAATAAATAAATAAATATTGATCAGAACCGTTGCGAGGTATAGCGTGTCAAAACGGTCCGGGGACGAGCGAGAGATCAGCGCCATGAATCATGGGCGGGAGGGGACAAAAAAGAGCCGATTCCCCGTCCGTTTCCAGTGAAATTAGAGACCAACGCGGGGAGGTCAGCGAGACGCCGGGTTCCCCGAAGGGCGCGAAAGACGAAAAAAAAAAAAGCATACTGCAAGGAGCAGGGGACGAAAGGTAGATCGAGCGCCGAAAGTTCGATGAATCCCTCGAATCTCCGATATCGTCCCGGGGTGCGACGCGTGCCGAAAACACGGAGAGGGACCGCGCGCACCGGAGGTGGCGGGAGAAAGCTGTATGCGCTGCGCAACGACGGTCCCCCTCGGAGGAGCCCCCCGCACGCGACGATCTCGGGTGCCGGTGGGCCTGTACACCCGCGAGCACCTGCCGCGTAACCGATCCTCCCCGACCGCGCATCCGGCCGCGCCGCTCTTATTCTCGGAAGCCCTCGTCCTCTGCACTCCAGCCGGCTACTTCCCTCCTTTTCTCCCCGCCCCGAGGTGGAAATCGATTGTTCGCCCGAGAGCTTCTGCAAAAAGGTGATACTACGGGCGGACGACGGCCGGTATAATAGTCGCAGGATCCATGGACTCGAATTTTCCAGACGAGGATCTCGGCTCGGCGCGACGAATTTCGAGCACGCACAGGTGTCATCGCCACCGCTGCAGCGCTCCGATCGCACGTGGGCAAATACTTTCAGCCGGGCGGCTTCTCGCCCTTTCGCGTCCGAGCGCGTCGCTCGTCGTCTTTCCCGCGACTCGTTTCCCGTTCTCCGCTCTCTCGCCGCCGCGTCCCGCATGGACCGTTTCGCGGAGAAAAAGGCGCGGCGGGCCGACTTTTCTCCGCTTCAGGGACCGCATTCCCCGGACTCCTGTGTTCTGAATCGCATTTTTCTCCCGAGCCGTGCCCCTGCAGCTGCAGTCCGGCGTCTGCGCGACACGCGTTCCGCAAACAGGTTGATCGTTGTTCCCTCGCGTTCTCCCTCCCTTCCGAGAACTCCATGAGCCAGTGTCCTTTGAATTTCGTACGGGGGCTTTGTTACATTTTCTCAACTGAAGATAGCGTAAAGTTCATCGTGAGATTACTTCAAACATCCTTAGCGAGGATACAATGTCGATAGGCGCGAGTGATGATCTATTTTCGTCCCACGAATCGCAAGAATACGTATATCTCGCGCGCGTCACAATGGGGGATTACGATCCACTTCACGGCAACATCAGCGCGCTTTGATCTTGGAATTATTGTTGAATGTCGCGCGCGCGTTTTTTATCCCCGATTCATCCGAGGGTGACTTTTGATCGACGATTGGGTGAAAAAAAGGCACCTCGATGATGGTTTATCGCTTCTAGGTAACTAAAACAGACTCGATAATCAACGATGCTGCACTCGAGGGAGTATCTCTTAAAAATGGAAGCACGCGAGGTCCGAACCAACTGCGCAAGTACCGTTTCGCGTGATGCACTTTAATCCTCGATTTCTTTTTCCAACCGCTATCGGCCATAAATGTATCTATACACCCGCGGGACAAACGTCGCAGCGGAGTATATCGAGGCGTTGAAACTTATTTTCGAATTAATGTAATATCACCTGCGACCGTTACGACGCGCGTGTGCCACCTCGTAAAGATATTGAGCGCCAGAGAGCCGTGAAAGGCCCGAACTTTTGTATCCCAGTCGGCGCGGGACTCCGTATATATATACATACCTGCCTACCAACAGCTCGGGCATTAAATTTTCAAAAGATCGATTCATTCGATCCACCTGCGCACCCGGTGAAATCGTCACGACCGTGTTTCACCGAGGGGTGAAATAAGTATACCCGCACTCGGCGCGGGGATTAAACGCGCTTTTTTCCCCCGGGTTTTTCCGGGAATTCGGGGTACTCGTCGATATCACGGAAATATTAACCGTGCGCGCGTTTTATCTAATTTTACGCCGCGATAGCGTATTATACGGCACGGCGGGGTAAAGAGAGAGAGCGAGCACGGGATCGTTTATTTTTCGCGTTTTTGTTTACAGAAGTTTCCAGGGAACGCGCCGCGCATCGATAATGCAATCGCGCCCGCGGATCTAATCGTCCGCGGCGATACGGCGGCGCTTTCTCTATACATGTACACGCGCGAAAAGAAAGAAATCACAGCGGCCGCGTGTATAATGATGATATTACACAACAAGTCCGGGTGAGCACTCATCGCTATCCCTGTATGTGTATACTCATTGTGGCGAATTCCAAGGAGCCGAGACTCCACGGTATGGATGAATCTTACGTAGATACACGGCCACCGGCTCTCGCGACAATATAATACATCTCGATCCTCGCGCGATTGAGACTTTCATCGAAGCCGGCCGTCCGCGCTTCGTCCGACATTAACAGCCGGGGCGAAAACGCCTCCGGGGGCCCGGAGGCGTCGACCGTTCGGCGAAATCCGGCCGGGCGTCGATCATCGCGATTTCACGCCTATCGCGCAAATATATACGGTCCCTGCGAAACGCCTCTCGCGAAAACCGGCGCAGCTCTGATCCCTCGGAGTATACACCGTCTTAGGCCTAGAGTATGGGGATCATGATGTCTCTTTTATGGAGAAATCGGCAGCGGCCACCCGGAATCCCGCGCAATCGCGAATCGTTACGCGCAGGATCGGTAATACATCAGCCTCCGGGGACGGACGGGAGCAGATCGATCGCGGGTCGAGAGCTCCTGCAGGACCAGGGAAGGGGGGGGGGGGGGGGGACCCGCGTCACGCCGACGTGACTGCAATGTATATACAACAGACTCCTCAGCGCGGAGGCGACGCCGTCGGTCGACTGCGGCATCAGCGCCGACGACAGACCGTCCCTCTCCTGCGGCAGCAGCAGCGCGATGCTCCGATGGGCTCTCGGCGGAGGAAAATTATCTCGGCTGCGGCGCGTCGTCGTTTTCCAATTTCAAAGCGCCGCCGCCGGTTTTCCGTTTATCTTTTCCCGGTCGGAGCTGGTGTTTTAACGATGCCGATCGCGTTCCCCGATTTCTTTTTTTTTTTTTTTTTTTTTTTTTTTTTTTTTTTCTTTTTTCCTTTCTTTT
>JAPYYV010035686.1:0-11610 GCA_030522625.1 Copidosoma aretas | reverse complement strand
TTTTTTTTTTTTCGTAAAACAAAAAAAAATACAACAACGGGCAATCGGCAACGTCCGCGAGAGCGTTGTTTTTCGGAGTATAATAGGATCACTTAGCGATCGAGCTCGGGGTGGAAAATGAAATCGATCCTGTGCTGCGATGATGATGATGATATAGAAAACGAAAATAGGAAGTGTATATCGTGTTTTACGAGGGACAAAAAGGTGGAAAAACAGTGTATTCGGAATTTCCAGTGCATACATGCGAACCGTTTGTTTTATTCAGGTTGATGTTCTGATGCGAAATATGATGTATTTTTAAAAATTTAAATTATTTCGCTGTCACTAGCTATTCAAGGATCAATGCAGAAGGCTGCAATCTTTCGTACGGAGTACACTTTTTAGCTTACATGAGATTTTCCCTTATTGCCATTCACAATGCAACAATGCAACATTTCCCGATGCCTCCAGCCATTAGGTCTAATGAATATAACATTGAAAAAGCATTAGCCGCCCGAACATTATACACAGATTAATCGCCATTACCATGCGCGTATACTCATCGCGCGGTAATAATCCGTTCATTTGCCTGACGTATTCAGCTGAACTCATGCGCGTAACGTTCCGCGAATTTAAAATCCCTCTCCGTTTCCCATCAGTCCATCCAGGATGAAGGGAAATGAAAATATTTTAATAACTGTGATTTTTTGCCCGCTGAACCGTTCCAGTTTCAAGCCAAATCCGAGCCCCGAGGTATTATCCCTACGTGTACCATTGTCCTTTTTTTTCTTTTTCTTTTTTTTCAACGCACCCAGCATGGAAATACGAGAAATTTCGCATGAAATCAAAATGATCTCGAGAAGCTGCTCGTCTTTTGGCTTTTCTACCGTCTTTCTCCTCGCTCTTCAAGCGTAAGATTTTATAATTTTCCACTCTCCAACACTGCTCTATCCTCACCATATTTTTTATTTTATCATTTCGCAGCCCGCAGGCAGAGTCCAAGTCCACGGTACACCATTCGTTCGCAGCTCTATCGGCATAATCTTCCTCGATCATTCCTCTCTCCCCCCCCCTCCCCCGTCCCTTTTTTTTATACTCCGTATTTTTCGGTGATGTACGATATGTCGTTCCCAAATCTTTTGCATAAATACCTTCTCTGTGATAAATTGGACTCGAAACATCGAGCGGCGGAAAAAAGTTTGTTCCTCAATATTTATCATCCTCCCGCTCGTTTTTCCTCGAGTACATTATTAAAACTCCTAGGACATCAACTACAGTGCACAAAGAAACGCTGGAACTCTGCAAAGTCTCCGACAAACATTTTTCTCACCCGCGCATGCACCAGCTCTCTTTTCAGAAACATGCATTTCCAAATATGAACGAAAAATTGAAAAAACAATTCCACGAAAGCTCAGTTGGTGTCTCTGGTATTTCTCTATCCGCGAGACGCGGCACGGCTCATGAAAAAATTAATCCTCAAAGCTCGCCGGTACAAAGTACCCGGAAAACTTCGCGACAGAGAAACAAAAGAACAACAACAGCAACAACAACAAACAACCCGTCGTGCACGACTGTAAGTGCACCCAGCGGAGAAGCATCGGCGCGAGCGCGCAATCATCGCCGGGGAACTGACGAAACAATTCTCCGATCCCACCGCGCCAAGGGGAGGAAGAAAGGAGCGATGAATAATAAAACATACCGGGCGCGGGCCTTCATTACTCTAATGAAGCGCTTCCGCCTCTATTACTTTCCCGGGCCGTCGGGAACCGGAGCAAAGCGCATCCCGCCCCCGCGCCGGATACCCGATAAAAGCCGCCGAAATATTTCGCGCGTTCGGGTCGTCCCCCGTCGTTTCGAGCTCGCGGGCACCCTCTCTTAATTTCGCTCGTCCTCCGACTCCCTTCCTCCTCTACCCCGGCATGTATATACACTGCACACGCGCGTGCCGCAGCCCTGTGATTCCGCACAGCTCTCGCGTACGGCCGCGAAGTCGCGCAGGACTCCCCCCCCCCCCCTCTAGGCGCAACAATAGAAGAAGACGAAAGTAAAACAGTGCACGCGGAAGGAAAGCTCGCGCACCGGGACGGAGGACGATCGTTCGGCTGATAGGGCCAGTTCCGATGTACGCGAGAATAATAATGATGATTACGCTGCGGACCCCGCGTGTGCGCGGCTGTGCCCGAGCTTGAAATAGAGAGAGCGGCCAGGTCCTCCCCCCCACCTCCTCCCGCAAGCTCACCGCCCGGCGCGCGCCAGCGGAGGGGATCCCGCGGAGAGAGCATCGGCAGCGGAGGAGCCGGGAGAGCTGCTGGCCGGCTGGCAGTGCACCGACGGCGCGCGCCACGGCAGGATACACGGCAGGGTCGCAAGTCTGCGGTGGTATACAGTCCTGCATGCCTGTATTACTATGTGATATGGCGGGTGAGCTTGCGCTCGGCGCGCGTCGGGTCGGTTCCGTCGAGTGTCGCGAGCAGGTTCGTCGCTGATCCGTCGGTCGATCGATCGATCGATCACTGGCGCCCGTTTTTTTTCTCCATGATTTTTTCACTCTTCGTTTTACAATGTCGTTCGACCAAGAGTCGAGGATCCTCGTTGTGGTATCGTTTTTGTTCAAGTTTTTTAATCCGAGCAAGAGAAGCAAAAGTTTTTCAACAGAGTGAAATGAAAATGCAAGCGCACGACAAGTAGCAGAGGAGTATAGTTGTACGGATGGATATAGATGAGATGCATGTGCGCGCGAGCGGGGGAGAAAACAATTTTCATTTCCGTCGAGTGTAAGTGTCAGGCGGAGGAGACGAGGGAGAGAAAAGGAGGAGGAGGAGGAGACCGGCGGCGCGTGCGAGTAGCTCATTTCGCCGGGGACACGTCTGCAGTGTATATATAAAGGAGTAGCCGGGACGAGGAGGATGATATAAGGCGCAGGGCTATACCCGGTTTTCCACGCAAGAGCCGAATTCGATGCCGAGGCATGCGCCCTACAAATTTCGGGATTGATGTATCGCAGAGCGCAGGTACGACTCTCGTGCTTCCCCAAAACACGCACACACACACACGCACCCACAAAATCCAACGCGAGTCGCAAGGGCAGGATTATTTGCGCTACCATCCCTGCCCCGCTTTGACCGAAAAGTCTCGGCCGTTTGTGCGATATTTACACGGACGGAGGCGTGGGAGCAGGTATTTTCCTCCACCAGCCGCGGGGCCGGTTCTTCCCCCCCCCCCCCCCCCCTTTCCCCTCCCCCCGCCCCTTTTTTCCCCTTTCCCCGATTGGCCCCCCTTGCCCCCCCCCGCCCCCCCCCCCCCCCCCCCCTTCCTTCGCGCGTCCCGGCGACGTTGTTCTTGCGGGCGACGGCTCGGCAAACTTTCCTCCTCCGTTCTCATTTTCCCGGCTATCGTTCCCAGATCGAGCTTGCAAATTGATACCCGGGGACTTTCAATGGCCAAAAAGTTTTTCGCGGAAACGAAAACTCCCGCTGCGGCGCGAAAGGAGTGTACACTGCAATTGTTCCGGCCCGGCTGCACGCGGAAAAATTAGGGCGCCGCTCCTTTCTCTTTTTGTTCCACGGTCTGCGCTCATCATTTGCGCGAAATAATCTTATTGCCGTATACGATATGAATGAAATGGATCCTACGTATATAAGTGTACTATACGGCAGTTTGACTACCCACCTGTATATATGTATAAGATATGCGCGGCCCACAATGCCCGTTATGCATTATACTCGGCGCAAACTTTGCCGTGAATAAGTAACAACGGGTCGTGGGGTATAGGCGCGCGGGGCGCTCATCTTCAACTATTAATACTTTCCCCTTGATTTATACGCGCCCCCTTGCTCGTGGCAGATTAATTTTCATAGTCGCGCTTCCCCTTCGGAAGCCTCTCCTCCCGCGCGCGAGTGAGTAAGTACAGGGGCTTATTTCGTTTGAGGTGGTTTTAGCGCGCCGCTGCACTTACTTATACCGGTGTGTTGTACATACGTACATTGTTTTCTGAACGGATGTTGGGTACTAATTTTATCACCTTACTTTGCTCCAAATTGTGATACTATTGTCGAGCGAATACGTTAGAATATAACGTTCGCCGTACTGAATCCTCATTTTCAATAACTAAAAGAGCCAAAGACAGGGACGGTCGGTCGAATGAACGAAACGAGCGCACAAAAGAAGAAGAAGATGTAAAATTACATCACACCGATTCATTTCCCCAACAATTTCGGTGTGTGTGTGTGTGTGTGTGTGTGTGTGTGTGTGTGTGTGTGTGTGTGTGTATACGATTACCGAAGTAATTTAACTCCAATTACTCCGTCCCCGATGCTTATTCGCAATCATCACGGGGAGAGAATTCACGGCGCTTAATTCCACGGAGCTATTATCGGATCGCGTAATTACATTAGGATAATAACGTCGAGTATGTGTGTGTGTGTGTGAGGGCGGCATTGTTGCAAAAAGGTGCCGTGGTAATTAACGACCTCGAGAGCCGAGCTGGGGAACGGAAAAACCATCGAAGCTGCAGATTGCGAGCGCGACGATTAGGGGTAAATAATAGCAGTGGCCTTTCCTGTGCATATTTCACGCGCTGAAGGGGGGGGGGGGGGCGACGGGCCGAAGGGGCGCGGGTGAAAAACCGGCCGGTAAAAATGACGGATGGCGCGCGAGAAAGTCCTCCTGGCGGTGCAGCTTGGCGGAGATGAAGAATTGAAATAGGTATATCTATATTTATACACGCACGGTGTCGTTGTTTAAAATCGACTCTCATGCACGTATCTATACATATATAGAGATCTCTGTGCGCGCACTAGAGAGCACAACGGGGCCGCATGCGATACCGCAACGTCGTAAATTTTGCCCTGTGCGGCGGTATACAGTACACGGAGAATAATAAGCCGTTCGGACCGTTTGTGCAGCGAGTGTACAGTGTACAGGAGCGCGCGAGCCGAAAATAATATTAACGACGCGATACTATATACGTACAACCCGGGCGTCCCGTTCGTGTAGTTCATGTTTATTCAGCATTCGCGTATAATATACATTTCGCTCGCTCGTATACGCGCCCTACTCCCCACCCCTGCAGCCGGCCGGATCCTTTATTCGCTCCTTTTTGTGCCCTTTCCCTGACAACCGTTGCACTCGGCCCGGCATTAATTACTTTCGCATTTTTTCCGTGAAATTTATCGCCCAGCTGTTTCGGAGTAAATTAAACGCCACCGCGGAAAGAAAGGTCCGATTGATACTTTTTTAGCGTCCAGACGCTTGACCTATATAGCTTCTTCTCGCGATCGCAGTCGGTGCATGTATTTTGGGGGCCGCGCAGCGTTGCATGATTCAGCAGTGACCCTTAAAATATATATATATTCATGAAGCCCCGCATCTGCTCCTGGGTGTGGGAATAATATAAAACACTCGAGGATTAAAAATGGAAAACTAGCCTTGTCGCCCGTTTCTGACACGAATTTCTCACGTCCTGTCCTGTCACGTCTCCGTATTATACATATCATTCGCATCACAACTTGTGATTCACAAGTGACCAAAGCGTCGCGCGTCCTCGTTGACCCACTATTATTATTCACTGCACCTATATACCGATATTAAATGAGACCATGAGTTTACTTTTAGGTTATATCCAATACAAGTATTGCAAGATTGAATTCCGAATTCAGCGCGTCCGATTAATCGTCGTGAATACGTATGATCGGTCCCCAAAAACAACGAGCTGAACGCGATCGAACCTTCCTCGTCGGGCCCCCACCGCCCCTCGTTCACACTCGTCACACTGCACAAATAGCCACTGCATCACAAATTTAATATTATACCATACACGCATAAGTATATAACGGCCGAAAA
Source organism: Copidosoma aretas (assembly GCA_030522625.1). Classification (NCBI taxonomy): domain Eukaryota; kingdom Metazoa; phylum Arthropoda; class Insecta; order Hymenoptera; family Encyrtidae; genus Copidosoma; species Copidosoma aretas. Next base: position 5,790 of record JAPYYV010035686.1, on the reverse strand, counting down.
TGCAGATCTGGTCTCGTTACTCGCTACCATGCTTGGCTCTGCTGGCAAGCCTGCTGCCGCCGGAGCCGCTGGACGCCGCGGTCGCCGGGCTGGGGAGTCCCATTGCCACGGCTGCCGCAAACCTGTCCTCCTCCGCGCCCGACTGGTGCATACCGAGGTGCATGTGTCTATCCAAGACTCAGGTGACGTATATATACGTTATATTTCTACATATATATGTACCCACCAATATTATACATCTCTATAACATAGGCTCGCGGGTTAATGTAACCCAGTTGTGTTGCCTATTATAATAATCGTTGTTTCGCAGTGCGAAAGCTGCAGTGCGCACGGGGGAAACGAACACGCCGCTTTTTCTTCCCTTTCGTGCTTTTCTCGACTTCGCCGGATCCTTGAATAATTCGCGCAGAAGTTCGGGGAGGCAGGGTAATGGAGCTTTGATGCCTAATATCGTCCGCGGCGCTGGGCTTTTTGCGTAAATTTTTGCGCTAGCTTTTTCGCACGAGAGCCACGCGGGATCGTTGTACCAAAGTGTAAAATTATAGGGGGTTCTTCTACGATGCAGGTGATTAGTATATATAATACGAGCGATGTTTGCTGAGTCAAGTGATTAGGTGGGGGCTGAAACGAGAATAAATGCAGTATATGGTGATTATCGTTGTACAAACAGTACAGTCTATTCAATTACCAGTATAAACATTCATTTGAAAGAAGTTATAATTATTTATATGTATCATCATGAGTGTATCGTAGAAAATTCAGAATTAGAGTACGGAAACGGATGTAGGGTATGTGGGGAACAGGGGTTGTCCGTGAAATCAAATTATTCGTTGCATTAGTTCCTTGCCTCCGAGACACATATTGTTTCCTGAGAATAACGTTAATACGTATGGACACAAGGTAAAAAACTATCGCCTTATGCTCGGACTCCGAACGACGAACGTAAAGGTACAGGATAAAAAGGGACCCGGGAATTCGAACAAGTGATTATTTGAAAACATTTTCCCGGGCACTCTCGGGTACAGTGTACTTTACTTATTCACGAAAGGGGGAGAAAATAAACATCGCACGGGGTATTAGGGCCGGGATCGAGAGTGCAGTACAGTAGAGAAGCTAGTATGGATTCAGAAGGAAGCTCATTAAACGGATCGTTAAGCTCTTTTGAAAAAGCTCTCTCTCTCTCTCTCTCTCCTGGACTCGAGCGAGCGGCTACTTCTGCAGGCGCTTCTTATCGCGACCCCCCGTTACGGCTTTTCCTGCCCTTTAAAAAAAATAATCGTACAATATTGTTTGATGTTCTAAGTTCATTTCGGACGAGTGGCGCTTATAGCGTTCTCGTTAGGGAGCGCGTTTGTTGGTATTTTTGCAATTAGCGAGGCGATGCAGGACGGCAAATTAGTGTCAAACGAAGTGATATGATGAAAAACAAAATTGTACGGAGGGCAGATTTTTTTAGTAAAAAATGCACTTTGGGATATTCACATATATAATATTATCATTCCACGTTGTTTGATGTTGTTGTTGTTGTTGTTGTTGTTGTTTCTGCACTCGATCGGTATATTTTTCGTTTTCACATCTTATTTTCATTTTATGTGCATCGTTAATTAACGTTAAATAAACTCCGTTTGCCACTCGAAAATTCAACGCCGCGTTTGATCCATTTTGTACAAACTGCAGTACTAACGATGTGAATTCAAATTTCACTGAATATACTTGTAAAATTCGTCAGTCATCATAATAATAATACTGAGTGTTTAAAAGTAATGGAATTGATCTACCATCAGATATGAATAAAATCAAAAAATTGTTGATACATTTGAAAGAAAATTTGAATGAAATTTGAAACATTTAAAATTTTTAAATACCCGCATGAATAAGTTCCAAAGATCCACGTATTGCCAATTAATGTATATTGGAATTCGTATTAGGAATATACTGGACAAATATGGCAAACAGCGTGTATTTTTAAATGGAGCCTGTATGTATAGATATACAAATTACACAGGGGGTCAATCACTCTAAAGGTGTCAATAACTGTACCGTTTACCCCTATTGGAAGTTTATTGGTCGTGCGCACATTGAACTTATTCAACTTTAATGCCCCTTTTGATTTATCCGCAGGGAGTCGATAAAACGCCACTTTTTCTAGTAGATGAAAATAATAGCAGTATCAACTTCGCACTCTGTCCCATTATACTTATATGTTAACACGCTCCGACTCACACCGCACAAGTTAAATGATAAAAAAATGAAATCCGACCAGCGGCTGAACGAGCGGTCCGAGATAATCTAAAATTTCGCGAAACGCGCTCGACCATCTTGTCGCCGGCACACTCTCTGGCGCGTAAAAAAAAATCCAGCAGTGTATACGCCGCACCGGTCGGTCCCCACCACGGCGCGAAACAGGCCCACTCGCTCTCCCTCCCCGTGGCCAATCAAAACCGGTTCGCAACTATAATCGCACCATTGGCTCATGCGAATCTCACGCGCGAGTGTGAGTCACTCGTCTGTGTTGTACGTATTATACATATATATACCCACAATCCGCATACACGCGAGTCACGCGACGCGCAAACGAGAGGCGGAGCCGCCTTATACACACGCATATATGTACATACGCAAGACGGTGGGGCGAGTCACTGGCACTGCTGCGTGTGTTTTTTATTGGCGAACGCTTGCGGGTAAGTACTGCCAATAAAAGGAGCGCTCGCGCGACGACGAGCGAATCAAATGGAGAGCGCGCGCCGTGAAACTGCACTGTATATATATATATATATATATACATAACTAACCTACACCCTCCCACTTACGTGCTCTGTTTTTTCACATGCAGCTCGCGTGGATTGTCACACGTATTCTATGTGTCGTTGTACCTACACACAGTGTCAAAAGAGAGACGATGAGAGACGGGAACCGCGGAAATATCTCGCCGATATGACGGCCGTTCGACGCTCGATATTTTTTTAGCGGAATTTAATTCTTTCGAGATCAAAGAGCATTTAGGGTCGCGTGATTCGGTGATTACTGAACGTTGTTCGCTTGCGACTCTGTGCAATTTACTCGGGACGAGATTCGTGGTGAAAAAAAGTTAGCCGAACGGCGAGGAAAACATTTTTAAAATCGCAGCTCCGCGTGCCTACATATAACGGGAAAACGTTATCATCACAGCTCGTATCGGCGAGCGCGGTCGAGTGCGTTTTTATTTCCTTTTTTTTTGCCGTTTACCTTCGCGGGTATCCCGTGAGAGGGTTTCGAAATTGATTCCTACTTCGGATCGGAGTGATTACTCTGTCGACGTTTGATCGAAAATGAAAGGAATCACTATACAGGTTCCCAGTACAGATTCTTGTTTTTCTATTTTTTTTTTTTTTAACGTAAAATTTTCGGCGCTCGATGAACTTGTTTCGTACTTTATAAAGTAAAAACCGTATCATTGATTTCCAACTACGTTTGTTAGAAAATTATTTTTACAGTTGTTACAAAATATCTGCCAACAGTGCATATGAAATAATAAATATACGGGAATGCACCGCGGTCTTTCAAAAACAATGTAGACGCGTTCTCGTGGAAAAAACATCCATGCCGATACTGAATCGAATGTAACAGTAACATGTTAGTAATAGCTCTCCATAACAAAAATATTTGGAAAAGTCGATTTGATCGGACGATGTGTATGTACCCATCGAAATGCTTTCACTAAACTGCTTCCCAACTGTTCGTTAGCCAAAGTTTCAAAACTAAAGTAAAAACAGACAGAGAAACAAAAACTCGCGGCAATCAACGGCCGCAGTATACGAATTAACGGGCAAAATCAATTTGCCCGCGAATAAAAGAAAAAAAAAACTCCCACTATCCCGCGTTATACGAGCAACCCCCGGGGGTCTGCTCAGCTTATTCCCCGCGCGAAAGAATAACAATACCGCGGCACTGAGAAAGTTTTCCCCCCTCTCCTTCCATAACGTATATGTATATAAATACAATGCACAGGCATGTACAAGGATACGTATGTATATACACAGTATGCTCGAGACGCGACCGGCGCCGGCGGCTTCTAAACTGCGGTAATTCATCACGCGGCTTTGACGCAAACTCACGCGCGAATTACCCGTGTTCGGGTTCAACATTCAATAATACCTTGTACCGAGTGTATGTATACAACACGCATACCATCACCCACGGGGGCATCGATAATTAAGAGGAGGGGGATATATCTGCCCCGTGGAGGCCACAAATCTTTCTGTTATCGGATTATCGAGCTCCTATAATGTACATATATACACACATTGCGCGCGCGCGCGCGCTTGAAGGCAGAATCAATTAACTCCGAATCTCCCCCTTTTATAAACACTGCGGATAGCGATCGGTATAAAATTTAATATACTGGCTCCGGACGATTTTTCTCTTTCTGTATTCACTTTATAGTTCGGCTCTCGCGTATGAATAATTTTAATGATATCCAGCAGAGCATATAATGTACGTGCTTTAAGTATATACTATATACGCTCGAGCTGAAAGTACACACGGGCCGGGCGTGCGCGGCACTTTGTACGACATACACCGGGAATCTTATATGCAATATATAGATGTACAAGGGGAGGAAGAAATTTCGAATTCCATAATTGAGTGCGAGAGTATATGAGCCGAGGAGGAGAGCCAAAGTTGTAGTATATATACAGAGACTACCGCGTTTGAGGCGAGAGGGTGTATCGGTATAGTATGCGCGTGTGCAGTTCGCGGCACCTGCACCGGCAACATTAACTTGAAACTTGTTTCCCCTCAAATCCGTAGTTTTCAAGGGGGACTTTGGAACTAACGTCCGCCGCTGCGAGCAATCGCTTTCAAATTCAGCGAGTGTACACTGCACGGGAGCGGGGGGACGTATCGCTGTGTATACATACGTATATATATATACATGCTCGCACGGGGACGGGCCAGGGTGTGTGACATTATCCGCGCGCGCGGAATAGAGTATCGGTTCGCTAAAACGTTGCTGTTGTTGTTGTTGTTGTTGTTGTTGTTATTGTTATTGTTACTTTGTTGTTTTACCACCATGCGAGTTTCCTTCTCTTCCGGGAAAAAGGATGCGCTCTTTTTCACGGCGCTCAAAGTGTTCTTTTCGTGCGTATGCAAAATACGATTTTTTTTTCATCGTACAATTCAGGGTGGAAATTATTTACGCATATTTCGATCGAGTTATCCAGTTGCTCGTCAATGTAATTGGTAATACGGCACCGGTTTTTTTCACAAGGATAAGAATAGTAGTTTTCGTCGCAACGTAGCCCTGGTTGGATCGCACTTGAGTGGCGGACACTGTTTTTCCTACCGAGGGCGCATCAGCCTCTCAAAAACGCCCGAAGTAGGAAAAATATTTATTTCTGGGAATCAAGTTAGAAACAAATTTTTTTCAAATCATAAATCAGAAAAAATATAGCTATATTTTTTACATTTGACAAGCCATTTATAAAAATGTATTCTCCCTTCGTCAGAATGATTAAAAAAAATAACATTAAAAAACGTAAGTGCGTAATTTTTTAAAACCTTGTATGACTTTTCGCTCAAAGACTGCAATAATTCGTTTAAATTTGTCATCACTTCATATGGACATGTATACACTCTAAACCAAAAGACTTAATTCTGGCGCTGGAAAGATTAAATTTTTGAGCTTTAAAGGATAAAACTTGATATTTATACTCTAAAAGAATAAAGTTACAATTCTATACTTTTAAAAGAACGAATCATACATTTTATACTTTTCAAAAGACTAAACTTGTGAGTTTATTCTTTTGAAAA
>JAPYYV010035682.1:0-13654 GCA_030522625.1 Copidosoma aretas | reverse complement strand
ATCCGCGGCAGCCAGAGTCAGGGGGGGGGGGGGTGGTACGCGTGTACGTATACGCGCGCGGATGGAGCGGTATAAGCGCGTGAGTGGGGAAGGTGTAGGGGCCCGGATTACGAGATTGCCACGGGGGAATTACGGAGATGGCTCCCCGGGAATGTCCAATCTCGAGGATAAACACTTTCCCAGCAGCAGCTGCTGCTGCTGCTTTCTTCCGCGACGTTCCTGTTCCAGCGGAGCTTCCGTCGTACCGAGAGGACGACGATTCCTCTCCGGGCTTTTTTCGCGCGGAAATCGCGGGCGCGGGGACTCTTTCATTTTTTTTATCGCCCGGGACGTTTAGGGCTCGATTGCCGCGTGTGTGTACAACCCCAGCACTCGTCTCCCTCGGCTATCTTTGTTCTTCTGCGTCGTTATTTTGCTTATTATGGGTAATGGGATGGCACGTACTCCTTTGGGATGGAGTCTGGCGTAGAACGATTGGCTGTATCTTTTAACAAGGTTTTTTCTTTTTTTTTTTTTTAATATGTTGATCCAAGGTGAGATAAAATTTTGCAACTTAATTTTCGAGTGATTAAAGTTTTTGAGTTGTAGAATACGAAACACTATTAATGCTTTGCAAACATTTTTGAATTCCGAAAAAGGACATATAATACATTACTCATACGTTATTGTTAGGTGGGTTTCCTTACTTGTGCTGTTACAAGAATTATATTCACATTTTTAAAATAACAAGATGAATCGGCGTGCGCTTTACTTAATCTTAGCTTCATTCAAGGTATTTCTTTTTTTTCGGATGGGATAGCATATGATAACGTTTCCATCATTAAAATTATACAGGCAGACTTGGTGATCTGTAATATTTGAAAAATTTTCCCTATAATTTTTCTATACTCCACAACTCCAAAACTCAAATATCTCGAAAGTATCATCTCGATATCTTACGATCGTCTGGCATTCGTATATTTTTGGAAAAAAAGACACCGTGCGACACGACTTCATTTTTATATAGAAAAAAACACTACCATTCCAACCGTTTTTTTTTTTCAAAAAATAAAGCAAGTTCCATTTCGCGGACGGCTGCGACTGCATTTGCCTAAAGCATAACCGTCCGCTCGCAAAAGTTTCAATTTGATTTTTCCCGGAAACAGCGCACTGAAGGGGAAAGAGGGGGGGGGGAAGAGGCAAAAAACTTTGACGTCCCCCGGGCTCGTCCACGTCACCGCGCCCAAAAGTTTCGACAGCACATACGCGCCACGGAACTTCCGAACAAATAACCAAAAATGACCGTTACAGCTCGCAGTTTTCCCGGGTCCGCGCAATTAGCATCCTCTCCGCCCGCGAGCCCTGGGAAAGGCAAACAGCGCGTCAAACCTGATGATAAAAGCCATAAAGGGAGCATTCGCGGAAAAAAGAAGATCTTGGCGCGCCGTGCGCCTTATAGGTACAGGGTTTTCCAGGCGTACGCAATCGTCGCCGGTACTTAGAACGGAGCGCGGGATATTAAGGATTTAATTACGGTCGAAAACTGCCTGGGGGCCATCCAAAGTAGGGGGGCGGAAGCAACTGCTCGACCCGCGGGCTCCGATGCACGCGCCTTCATTCATATTCATCGAAACGAAAACGGAGCTCGGCGAGTCGCGCGGACTCGCTGATCTAATCGCCGAGCTTTTTCCCCTGCTGCAGCGGCTATGGCTGCGGGTGTTTCGGGCTTTGCACGCGTGTGTTTACAATGCAGTGTATGTGCGCACACGCGTGTGTGGTGAAATAAAACGATCGCGGACCCGTGCACGGCGGGCTTTTCAACTTTTAATCAAACTTTGACAAATATACCCACCCGATACGCGCCCGGATTGTTCTCCGTTTGTCCTAGGTCTGAGTTCGCTTGGACAATCGTTGGCTTATTCTCTTCGCGTCCGGCTTGAGAGAAATAACATTGCGCGCCGAGCGTTGTTTTAGCTTTTTTCTTTTTTCTTATCAAACACTTAATGCTCATCCTTTCATCACCATTCGACCCAACGAGCCGGACGCTGACTAATAGCTCATCGCGGCTCGAGATGCATCCGAGAGGTAGCCAAGAATTTCATCGCGATTGGGTGATATTATCGTCGCTCCCCTTTTTTCCACGAGCCTCGCGACTGGAACCGATGTCCTGAAGGAGTGCGAGGATCAGCGGAAGCGATAGCATCGTCCACGAGCGCGCAGTTTAGTAGCCGCTTTACGACATCCTGCGATCGATAAATATGGACGCCCGCCAAATATAATGTAACGTACGAGAATGAAAACGCGCTCGTGCCACGGGCGTTCGGTAGGGGACGAGAATATAATGTAAAAAGAGGAACCGGACTGTACGAAGTCCGCAGTATGGTCTACGGACTATCGCGGCCAGGCATCTGTAGGACGCAACGCGCCCCGGCGCAGGGCCCCCGAGGCGGGCTGCCATTTTTTAGATCTCCGCAGCGGCAGCCTCCCCCGTGGAGTGCCTCGCGCTGCTGCTCCTTTGGCTTCAGACCCCGGGGGGGGGCCTCGCGCTGCTGCTGCTTTGGCTTCAGAAAGGTTGGTCGCGCGGGAGATAAGTGGGCGCGCACGGGCGAGGGAGAGAAGCTGGTTTACAAGCCGAGCGCGCGCGCGCGAGGCAATCGCGGGGAGGCGATTTTTTTTAAAGGCCCCCCTTCTCCGCTTCGTTTCGCGACCAGATCGAGTCCCTCGCCTCCGGGCCTTCTGTGGAAATCATTGTTACAGCGTTACGTGGAGGGAATAAGTGGTATGTCGCTGCTGACGCGCGCGGGACTGGGGTGAGCGCGAACAGCCGATCGTTTTTTTTTTTGACAAGTTGGTTTTTTTTTTTTTAGAGCAGAACGCTTGGTTCCCTGGAGATTAGAGTTTTTATTTCAATTGACGATTGAGAGTACGAAAATGCGTGAGCCAAACTAAGTTTAATAGCTCTGTAACATGTTATTGGGCTCAATGTTACGTAAAATGGGGTAAAACTCCGTGAATTCTCATTTGGGTCGTAATGTGACAATTGCAAGAAAAAAAATGAAAAAATTATGAATTTAGTATAGTGTTGCTGAAAAAATATTTTCTTTTTTCTGTTTCAGGTGAGTAACCAACGTCATTCGCACTCGTCGATTGTAAGTAAAATACACATTGTACCCTATATACTTGTCGAGTACACTTGGATAAACAATAGTTTCATTTGATCTCAAACAGAAACTATTACATCTTCGAATACGAACCGAGAGAGAAAAAAGATAATCCAACGAAATTTTCGACGAACCATCAGATGAGCAAATGCGCGGGCGCAAACATTCACCCCGAACATGTATATTTCGCCGATCCCGCAAAGAACAGAGCGCCCCTAATGCTCCCTTGAAACGGGGTCCATCCGGCACTCTCTTGGTGCCAACGTCGGCCGGACTCTAACCGGTTTAACGCGAATGAATTTCCCTTCGAGCGGAGACTCTCGAGGAAAGACAGAGTGAAGGAGGGGGGCAGAAACGGGGTGAACAACGAGCACAACCCTCCCGGTAAACGCCGCTAATCTTGTTTACCGAAAAAGCGAAAAAACGGCTTCGGCCTGTACTTGACACTTTCCGAGCGCCGGGAAAAGATGACGCGTAATGAGGTTGCCTGCCTGCAGTCGGCTGTATACTACAGCTGCAGAGTGTCGGGGAACGTTTGCCCGCCCCGTTGAACTTATTGGATTTATCACTTTGCGCGTGGCTACAAAAATACTGACCCCCAACTATCCGATAGGACGTACCCCCGGAAATCACGTTTCGCGTTTTTTCGGCTTCTTTTCGAAAGTATTGAAAAGTAGGTACACCGTGTTTTTTTTTTTTTTTACTGCGAGAGAAGAAACAATAATTAAAAATAAGGAGTCCAAACGATTTTATTTTTGCGAAAATACTTAATATGATTTTGTAGTAAAGTACCGTTATTATTGACGTTTTTACCGTCGTCACATACTGACCTAAAAAGCCTTCCCGCACACTTTATGCTGTAATAAGCTCATCACACATACTATGACTCCATAACGACCGAGACTCGAAACTTATTGTCATATAGGATCACCGATCACCAGCTAGTTAATTGTCTCTACCATCTGTTCTATACTGACGGTTCCACCGAATAATTTATTCACCTAGATTGTATACAATTTTTGTCATGTGATAATGATTTAAGTTGTTCTCCAATACGGATTATTCATCCATTAGGCTGATACCATTTTATTAGATCTCAATTTACGCAAATTGATGAAAGATTTCAATCATTTCAAATTGATTTCGTCGAAAGAAGCGCGAATGATCTCATGGTGATGAAAAATTCAGCGCAATCTTTTCATTTCGCGAGTCACACGCTCCCAAGTATATACCCTAGGGGTGGGGCTGCACGCTCTCATCGTCGCTCGCCCAACTTTTTCACTCGCGCGAACTTATCCTACTTTGCGCATGAACTTCCCCTAATCGCCATCCGAGCTCTTGACTGTATGTATATATATATATATATATATATATCTACCTTCCCTACCTCGATACGAGCAGCCACCGGAGCCGGGACGATAGAGCCGCGCCCGCGCGCACAGCAGCTATTAGACCCAGGGGCTGGGGGGGTTAGAGGTACTACCCGCGCTGCACCGGCCGCGTAAATCGCGCTTACCTTTTTCCCCCGCCCCCGCGCCGCCGATATTTATCGCGGCGATTTTTCCGGCCCGCGTTCTCGAGTTAACTCTCGGCGGGCGATATAATAATTTCCCGCGATCCCCTCCTCGCCCGGAGGTAGCTGCTGCAGCGGCTCGCGGAGGTTTCTTATTTCCTCGGAAAGAGCCGCTGCTGCTGCTGCGGGGCCGGGAGGGGAGAAACGCACGGCTGCTGCCGCAGCGGCGAATTCATTACGAAGTTTTCCCGCAGTGCACGTGCGGCGCGGCAGATAAGTATATGTACCGCGTGCGGCCGGAGCGAGTTATCGGCCGGCTTTTTTCGAGGACGGGGGGGGGGGAGGAATTGCGCCGCTCGAGGCTGGTGGTTGATGCGCCAAGGTTTGCTCTTCGGTGCAGGGGATTTTTCGCGGGGGTAATGGTTTAATCGGAGCGGTCGGCCGGAGGGAGAGGTGAGGGAGCTCGTTGATAGTGCCGTGCGTGATGATTAGTGGTTGCGATGGGCATTTTTTTTAAAGTTTTGTATTGTTTTCAGTTGAGGTTTTTTATTTTTCATTTTTTTTATGATTTAATTTGCGCTGAGAGAGAAATTTTGTAAAATCAAATTGATCTTCTCTGCAGTTTAATTATTTCATCTGAAAAAATATTCATTCATGATTAAAAATTCAAATAGACGTGTATTTGCGTAAAGTATTTCCGAAATCAACTTTCGACAATTGAATGGACAAACTTGAGGTACGGAAGCACCAAAAATTTTCGAATACGTACTAAAAAGTTATGTTCAAAATCAAATCTTCTACTCATGTTTACAATGATTTTTTTGTATTGAGCACAGCTGTTTCCTGTGGAAAAAAAACGTAAATTATGTGTAATTTTGACGTATTATTTTTGTAATTTAGCAACTTTAAATTTTAAACTGATGTACACTACTGCATTACATAATTTTTTGGCTCTGGTTCTCTAAAAGTTTTCAATTCTGCAAGAATTAGAACTAGATTGCTAAAGAAAATGTAGAATTGTTCGGTTGAGAAAATTACCGCCTCTCGACCGACAGTGTATTTTGTAAGTTTAATCAAAACAAGAAGAAGCAAGGTAACGGCAGAGGAGGCTGCCGGAAATTTAGATTCAACGTCCAAATTGCGATCTCTTATGCAAAAGTGTACTCTGCACAGGCAAAAGTGTCGCTGCTGCGTCTCTGGTTCAGAGCTGCTGCTTCGCGCTGTTGCTCGCACATGGTAACTTCTGAAGTCGAAAGGTGCACAAGCGACTGGAAAACGTGCTTACCTGCAGGAAAAAAAGTTTATTAGATCCTTTTTCATCGTCTTTACCATCAAGAGTAGGAGCGAAATTATTTTTGTCATATACTTACTAACCACTTTTCAACCTGACTACGGGACTCGAAATAATTCCATTTTCATCGCTATTTTCATTCAAAGCACTGCCGGAGGTGCGTATACGGAGATGAAAAAAGATCTCCAAGTATATTACACGGCTGGCAAACTTTTTCGAAAATTCGTTACAAATTTTCTAAGAAAACAAAAATTGCACAAAACGAAAGAGACGAAACCGTTTGCAGAGAAAATTTCACCCGCCCGTTAAAAGTGTTTCCTTTACAAACTTCTCGCCCATCGAGTGCTATTTCCCCGAAAAAGGAAAAAAACAACCGACGAGTGGCTTTCGCCGTACTATTTGCTTTTAAAACACCATTACTTGACCTTCGTCACTCCGACAATGTTCCGTAAGTCAATAACTTTTATCGCGTCGCTCGGGCACCCAAGGACCGTGTAATTTAATAAACTGTCGCGTCGGCAAAGCAACGACGACTCCGATAACGCAAACGAAAAACGTACGGTTGCGGGGTCGATTGAAACCTCAATTAAAAACGTCGAACTCGATCCGTTCGAGGGTGGGGCGATGGAAAATTCACCCCCGTTCGCGAGGAAGACGTACACACCGCGTGGGCGCGCGCCAATTTTTCAACTTAATTGGATTCCATATCGTCGAATATGCAACACAGAAGACCCAGAGCTGCGTAAAGATCTTCTATATGTGCGACGGAATAATAACCCCCTAGAGAGAGAGAGGTCTACATGTCCATTCACGTGTAAAAAGCAATTTGAAAGCCCATCGTCGTCGCAGCGTAGGGTGTAGGTATAACTTTTTCAAACAGTCCGTTGTTCGACTACGGGGACACCGGTCTCTTGTTTACACCCACCTACAAAACTCTAAATTTACGTACATGCAACCACCCATGCACTCCCACCTCTTTCCTCCGGCTCTCGCGCTCCCTTTTTTCCAAATCACCGCGACACTGCGCTCCACTTAACACGAAAAAAAAAAAAAAAAAAAAAAAAAAAACACAAACAAAACAACCACAAAAAAAACAAAAAAAAAAAAAAAAAAAAAAAAAAAAAAAAAAAAAAAAAAAAAAAAAAAAAAAAAAAAAAAAAAAAAAAAAAAAAAAGGGGGAGAGAAAGGCCATCTATATTACCCGCAGCCGTGTCCCCCTTCGAAATTATCGAACAGCCCTTCTACCACTGTCGCAGTATACGCGCTCCAGATTAACTTTAATTAACTCGGACTCGCAGCGTCACGCATTCATCCCTTTCACGCACGCTATACGTGAATACATATGCGTGCGTGGATAAGCGCACGGCTGCGCGGATGGCACGTATGCATCAGCGCTCCGTGTGTTACTATACGGCGAGCCAAGCCAGCAGTGCATAAAAGCGTCACGCGCACGTAAGCCTTTTATTATACGTCCCAGCTGGATGTCTGTGTGTATATATACTACGACGTATTATACGCTCGGCGAGTGCGCGGTACTTACGTTACGTATGTACTTACACTGCACACGCGGATCCGCACTGCATAAACATGTTTAACGTCTATAAATAAGGCCGGAGTTAATAACCCGCCGAGGCGCGCCGCATGCGTCTCTATTCTTCGCCTCGGCGCTAATTTTCTTCCGCCGCGAGTCGGGGCTCTATGTATACTACAGTATACAGCAGTCGAGGCGCACGTGTGCGGTGTATAACCCGTATGCGCGTGTATTATGGGTGCATTACCGACCCCCAGCTGTAAGTGCATCCCTTACACTTCTCGCCTTTCAGGGCCCGGATCGGGCTCACGTGGGTTTATTTTCAGCGTCGCATCGATCGCGAAATCTCTTCGACGGCGAAACTTTACGATCCGAGCTGGAAATTGGATTATTTTTAAGCTCCTCGTTGTCGTCGAGAATTATGAATACTTGCGCTGAAACAGGTGTATATACGCTACTTATACTCCCGATACGATCGAACTTTCCTGGTGCGTCTCTCTCTCTCTCTCTCTCTCTCTCTCTCTCTCTCTCTCTCTCTCTCTCTCTCTCTCTCTCTCTCTCTCTCTCTCTCTCTCTCGGAATCCCGCAAGTTTCGCGTTCCGTAACTACACTCTGGCAAAGTTTCCTGCCTGCGAGTAAGTACGTCCACATTTATTTCGGCGACATTGCATTTTATGCGGGTAAACTTTCGTCGAGTTCCTTCGAGATCTTTCAATTAGAAGCTACGCTTTACGCGATTAATATGATTATATTCGAGTCAGATTTTCAATGAAATTTTCAGTCTGCTAAAAGTCCTTGAGGAAGTTACTAGTCAACATCAATTTTCTTAGGATTTCGGTTAAAGTCGCATCTAATATTTGCAAAGGTGCAACACGGCACTGATTGAAATTTAAAGGAGTCCAGTAACACGATTTCATAAAAATTTGATCGCTAAGTTCTCTTATAGGACTGCTGTTTCAAAATATACATTTTTCATAATTATTTGTTTTTCACCTTTTTGTAATATTTTGTATGTCGTGTAATATGAAATTTATTTTCTGAAACAATCATATCATATATTCTATTGCATGTACATAACTAATGTCCCGGTCGAGAACTTATCATCGCTTGTTGAAACATTTTCTTCCAAATGGCAGCACATATTTACAAGCGTTTTTCATTATCAAATAAATATCCTGGAAAAGAGTGCTGGCGATATTAAATGGCCAAGCAGCCGTAAGGCCCCCTCCTTCTCGCCGTTGTTTTTTTTTTTTTTTTTTTTTTTAAAACTGCGTGCCAGAAGAAAAGTTACAAACTTAAGTCTAGAAGAGCTTTAGAGGTGGTGGCCTTTATGAAAAGGTCGGGCTTCTCTTATTAAACGACGAATTGAGGACGTCATATCATGAACTGAGCACGCTCGGTGCGGGGCTTGATGAAAAAAATTAAAAAATGAGGGCCAGGGGGTGCGAGACAATGATAACGTGGCTTATTGACGCTCTTGTATGAAAGTTTTTAGAGGAGCTTTGGCGAAAGTTAAGTGCACATAAAAATACATAAGTTTTGGCTTTATGAGAAACAAAATTTAGGAGAGAAATTTAATACAACATATGGATTGGACTTTATTAAATCTTTCACATACCTATTTAGTCTTTTTATTCGAAATTTGGTAAGTTTAGACGGATCAAAGTGATTTGAAAATTTTGAAATACTGATAGCCACCTTAACAGCACTATGTATTGAAATATTATAATTATTGCGTGTAAAGTTTAAATGTATAGTTACGTTGACAAGCTATTTTTGGCATCCATTGTGGGGAACGAGTCCACAGTTTTTTTTCAACGGCACACGTAACATAATAAGATCATACAAGATCAAAGGTGTTTCACTGATGCAGCAACTAATAATATTCTGCCGGGAAAATTCACTTTCTCTTGCTTTCAAAAAAATATCCCAGCAAAAACTTCTCTGCGCCAAAGAGCATCTCATGACGTCACCGAGAACGCACCGTCTTAAGCGACAATGTCTGCATCAAATATTTATCCTAGGATCCTTCCATCTCGCAGATTAGCAATCTTATATCGGGCTTATGCTTCAGGCACAAAGGACGCGCATAATGAAAGTTACTCGAATAGAGCGACACGTCTCGCGCGAAAAGGGGGATCCTCATAACGGCTCGAATTTCCATATCACATCCGCACCAGGCGCGGAAACAACGAGGCAGAAAGAAAGGGAGCGAGACGAGGCTGCGATTCACGCGAAAAAACAAAAAAAAAAAAAAAACATTAGAAAAAGGGGCGCGCGTGAATATTTCCCTCTGCCGAATCTGGATCTCGTCCCTCGGGGAGGCGATTATTTTTCACTATGGCAAGGGGGTACGTAAGTAGGACCCGAGAAAACTTTCCCGCTGCTGCACAACAGCGTGACACGCTCCCTCGAATTTAACAAGTTGCATCTGCGTACACAACACCTCGCTGGTCCATGTTTTCAATCCCACGCGCATCCAGGTGAAGTATACATGCCTATCCTTGAACCTCGTCTCTTTTCCACGAGGTATTGTTGAGCGCACGGAACGGCCAACAAGTGCGCGCGCGGGCGTTACCGAGCAGTTTCGTCGCGAAACCCCCGGGGAGACGGGGATCATGCGTTCGCACCCACGCCCCCCCTCCGCGCGGGCCCAGGAAAACGGGAAGCGTCCGTCTCCCTCCCCGGCCTCGGAAAGGCTTTTCTTCTCCGGCTTTTCTCAGGCGCACGCTGGGCCTTTGAGCGGCTCACAAACACGGTCGTAAAAATCGAGCCCGCGTGTACAGTGGCAGCAGGCACTGCAGATAGGGAAGGGAATTCCGAAAGTTGGACGTATTTGTGCGGAGAAAAGAGACAGAGCGGAGAGATCGTTTAATTCAGCGAGGCGTGCGATCGCGCGCGTCTTCCGAGGGGACGTGAGAAAATTTCGCGCCCTGGAAAAAAGGGAAGCCGACCGGAATGCATAATGCACCCACTACCGCTCCTCGGCCCGTCCTTTTCTTCTTCTTCTTCTTCTTCTTCTTCTTCTTTCATTCCGGTAGCAGCTCCCGGGGGTTGAATTTTTCCGATGCGCACGTGATTTTCCGTGAGAAAGGCTTCCGGGGGCGGGACTAATTGCTAGCTGATAGAATTTTTTACGCGCCGGCAGTCGGAGAACTGGGCCGTACGTGCAGCTACGTGGTTGGGGATTTTTGTTTTTTTTTCTCCTCTCGGGGGCGGGGGCTCGGAAAAGGGGATGCGTGCTGATGCTAAGTAAGCGCGCGGCGCGGGGGGTAATCGAGGGCTTTGGAATTATTATTTCTGTCTCGAAGGAAGGAGCTCGATTTCGAAATTACGGCTCTTGCGCTCGCTTTTGAAAACGAATAGCGTAGGTCGTATGGTCGTCGATTTGTGTGTTTGGTGTTAAATTATATTTCGAAATCGATCTTCTCATTTTTCGGAGATTCTACCTCAACTTTTTTTTCCAGCTCATTACCATGAGAGATTGAATTTAAGCTTGTATCTGGAAAAAAGAAAGCCGACCAAAAGGTGAGTCAGGAAATGTACCGCTGCGGACGGGGTAGCCGCAACACCCCGGCTGGGCGCGCGCTTATATCCGCCCGCCGGCCCTGTTTGTTTTTTTTTTTTTTTTTTCTTGTCGTGCTTCGACCATATAGGTATTTTGAAATATTACTACCTTCGAATACTTTTTATTTTCGAAAGCAATAAATTTATCTTCTATTATACCCGCGCACTGTGCACGGAGAAAAGAACTACAGTAGTTTTTACACCGGGAAACTTTGATGAAGTTGGGACACCACACCAGTTACCATTACCGTTGCTTGCTACGATTTTTTCCTTTTTTCCGGGTAGTTTTTACCACAGTTTTTCTGTGCACATTTTTATAGTTGCACATTGAAAAATAACATCAGTCAGAATAAACACGAAGAAATTAATCACCATATTAAGGACGAAATAAAATTCACAAATTTCTCGCCAAGTTAATGACACCAAAGCTGTACATGAAAATAAACGTTGAAAATCACGTCCACAGCAGCTATAGCACTTCCGATTCTGGTTGTAACGAGCCCAGTAATGCCTATTCAAATACCTGGGGACCTGCACTTGACGCGCGGCCACCAAAGAGACCCCAAACGAGGACAAACAACAACTCGCTCTCTGAATTTCCTGAACGACCAACACACCGCTGTATGTTACTGGCCGATACTTACTCGTGGATGTAAACAGTAAACGGGCGAGGTGTAAGTGTACACACATATACTCTGAACCGCGACTAATCAAAATGCCTTCCGCGCCACTAAACTTCTCGTCCCGGTAGCTCGAGGGCTCCCCTCCCGCCGCTCGCCGCCACACCTCCCGAATCGAATTATGAAAAGTGAAACTACTTTCTCCATCTTCCTGCCGCTCCCTCGCTCCGATCGCCCACTTGCCGGATTAGCTCTTTAAAATGCAAATTCGACGCTCGCTCGCTCGCTCGGTGCGCAGAAGAAAACTAGACGGGACGAGGAGGGGGGGGGGGGCAGGGTCGCAGAAAAAATTGCCGAGTGCACCGGGAGGGAAGTAAATCACGCGCTTGGCTCATCTTTTCGGATTTCCCGGTAACGAGAACACCGTTGGTTGTAGATACCCGAAATTGTTCTCCACCGACGCGTTCGCGCGTACCTGCAGCCAATGGCGCCGAGTCGTCGGAATAATTGGAGCCCCCCCCCCCCCTCCGCTTTTCATAGCGCCACCCGCGAAAACGCGCGGAAACGACGAGGGGCCACGGGGGTCGTTTTCGCGGGGGGACCGTTAAAAGCGCTTAACCTGCAACCATCGTCCGCTCGGCTCGACGCGGATCAGCGCGCATTACCCGCAGCTCGCGGGCCAGTCGCGCTTTCGTCGCGTTACGGAAGCGGTCGGTCGTAGTGGTGCGCGTCCACGGATTCCGGGGTGTGGGTACTTACGTGCACCGGTGCGCCCGGTATACCCTATCGCTCGGGGCTTTGGGTCATGCGTGCCCTCCTCCCCCAAAATCGAATTCCGGTGAGTGGCTGTTACAAGGCTTTCGGGGAGATATCCGCTTAGCGGGAGTGCAGCGTCGGACTGATATGTTAGCTAATTGTGAGCAAAAGTCTCTAATCGATAGACAAAAAATTAAATACGATGTTTCTTCGTCCAACGAATGTCTGACGAAAATAAAAGAACCTTGCACTTACCGATTTATATCATCGTTTCGTATTTTTGACGAAACAGGCCTCAACGACGCATTTCGATTTTCACCTTCAAGTATAAATTTACTCTCAAACGTAATGAGACAATTTTTGGTTTGAAAATCATACATGTGCACTGTTTGCTAATTTATCTTTTACTCTGTAATTCTCACTCGAATGATTTACAGTGCAGAGGGTGGTGGCGTGCGTAGTTGGACACACGTATTAAAATCGACTTTCTAAGTTTAAAATGATGATGGTGATTTTGAGCTTCGTAGAAAGAGCGCTGAAATAATATACGAGTTGACTTTTCATTATTCCGCGTACAGGTGTAGTGGATGCGTGACGGACGGTACATAATGGGGCGCGTCCTGTCGTCGGCTCTTCCGAAAGCGCCGAATCATCGCAACGTCCTTCTCCGTCACTGCAGTTGTAGTGGCCATTAGCTGGCAACGGTAGCTCGACAAAATTAATGCTCGGATTTCTAAAAAACACAACAGACCAGAACACCCCAACAAAAAAAAAAAAAAAAAAAAAAAAAAAAAAAAAAAAAAAAAAAAAGAGCCGGTCATACATTTTTGGCCCTCGCGAGGAGAATTTTTCAACCTCCAGGGCCTCCTCAAACAACCCTCGGCCAATATTAAATCGCCCACTTTTCATCCTGCAGTGTGCCGCACGTATACGTACAAATATACATACACGCGCGTTTCGGCCTCCCCCGGGGCTGCTCCGCTTGGCTTCTCGGACCGCGCCACTCACCTCGCTCACGGAGCGGAACAAACATCACCGTCGTCCCCTCGGCAAGCAAATAAAACCAACGGCCATAGCCGAGACGTATAGTTGCGCGACAGCGCCCCCCCCCCCCTCCCCCCTTACACGTACCTGCCGCCGTGGTCTACTTGCGTACCGACCGAAGCTCCTCGAGAGCCGAGAGATGGTCTCCTGCCAGACCTCCTCCTCTTTGTCTCGAACTCGGGGACCTCCTTT